>JAHBCN010022540.1:0-13319 GCA_019359885.1 Listronotus oregonensis
TTTTTCTCTCTGTTGTTCACTGTGCACTCGCTACAGCCCTACTGACGAGACCCGTAAGACGGGCGAAACGCGTCTAGGGAGGGAGTCATAGGGACAACATAGAGAACAGGATGTCTTCTTTAACTGTCTTAAAGGGGAGTAATATTTTTTTTATATATATATATATATATATATATATATATATTATATATATATATATATATATATATATATATATATATATATATATATATATATTTTTTTTTGTTTTTGGGGGTCGCCGAGTCTAGATACGGGCTTACTTTAACATTTAAGGTCATCTTGAGGTCACTTTAAGGTCATACCGAGGTTAAACATATAAATGACCTTAAAAAAAAACTGAAAAAATTGGTCTATAGGTTCTTCGGTTTGTTGCTCCTAATTTTAAGGTCATTTAAAAGTGAAACTGCGAAAAAAATAAGATAAACTATGAAAAAATTCATATTTAGGTTTTTAGTGTTCCTGAGCAAAAATTCAGGCTTACTTTGACTTTAAAGGTTATCCCAAAATTACTTCAAGGGCATCTCAACGTTATAATGAGGTTAAATATATAAATGACATTGAGAAAATTGGCCTATAGATTTTTCGGTTTGCTAACTCCAGATCTAATGACGGTCGACGAAAAAAAAAGTTGGAAAAAAATGTATGAAGGTTTTTAGGGTCGTTAAGCCCAAATCCGTGCTTTGTTTGACTTTTAAGGTCGCCCAGACACCACTTCAGCGTCATTTGAAGATCACTTGAAGGTTAATTTTTTAAATGATTTGAGAATAATCCAAATAAATTTATTAATAGGTCTCAAAGTTTAAAGCTGAACCTGCAAACTTTTAGTTCTACATTGACCAATGCCTGCATTTTTTGCGGTATTTATATTACTTCATTGCAACTAATTTTTTGCGGTAGACAGGAGCTATCGTTAGCTACTTTTTTAAACTTATGTTTCTTATTTGTTTCTGTTTCTGACTTTCTTTCCAGGTAAACCAATAAACAAATTTTCTCAGATTTTTTAGGGTCATTTATAAATTTTACCTCAGTAAAACTTGAAATGCCCACGGGGCAACTAAGCCTTGAAATTAACGCCCTTTAAAACCTAAAACATTTTTTTTTTTAACCAGTTTCAAAAAAACCTTAAAAACCAAGGTCATAGAGGTCGGCCACTACATATTCATCCATAGCAATCCAAAAAATAATAGATGATTTTTTTAAGGTTTTTTTAGATTTATCCTCAGTATTACCTTAAAATGGCCTTGAAGTGGTGCTGAGGACCAAGGTAAACAAACTTCTCTTAGAAACCAAAACGTTCTTAAATTTCTTTCAAATTTTATATTATAAAAAATATCCTAAAGTTTAAAAAAATATTATTTTAATTTTTTAAGTATTTTTTAATATTTTTATTATCTTGTAAAAAAACCCAAAATAAATAGGAGTCATTTAAAAAAAAAACCCCCGGAACCAGTCATAAACAAATCCAAAACTAAGCATCGACCATTAGCAATATAGCTACGTATTCTAACCACGTAATAAATGATAGAACAACATTAGCTCGAGAAACAACATTATGCATTTAATAGATGTATTTACACACCACATTAGCAAAGTCCGTTGTACTAATCTAATCGGCAACGCGAAATATTACCATCATTAATAATCTTGGATTCGTACTTTATAGGTTCGCATTAGCCATTGTCGTTTGTTTCTTCCCCCTTCAAAAACGGATTTCTCGTTAATGGTAATTGCTTTGTTAATTAAATGACAGAGGATTGTCTCTTTTAATCTGAACAACTTTTAGGCTTATGATTTTATGCCATCATGTATCATCATAATTTCTTTAAATGTGAAAGGTGATAGGGATGTTTTTCTTATAAGTTGTGTGGTTAAAGAAAAACACAAAATTATGCGTGAGAAACAGTATGGGAATTTTCATAAAAGATCGACAGCAGATCTTCTGTCGTTTGTCTCACGTAACTGAAACAAATCCTTTGGGTTTCTTGGTAAATTCGGAATATCAAGACTTAAAAGGCTCCTTAAAAAATTCGTTTCTACAGTTTTTTACCTAAACTAAACTGTTTCTGCCTCACCAGTTTCTTTCATAATCGACGTATATCAGTTGTTTTAAATCATCCCCCCGGTGTAACACGTTTTTTATATATTATATATATATATATATATATATATATATATATATATATATATATATATATATATATATATATATATATATATATATATATATATATATATATATATATATATATATATATATATATATATATATATATATATATGTATATATTTTCTTTTCAGAACGTTGTGCATATCAAGAGCAATATTTTCGCAATTTTAATATTTCCATAGTCAGGAGAAAAGTGGAGGACACAGGATTTTTACCCATATAAGTGTTGATATATTGGTAAGGAGGGTTAAAAATAGAGTGGGAGTGTATATGAAGAAATAAGGACGTAAATATCGCACTTTAAAGAACACAATTTCAAGAGAAATGGCTAAAAATGATGTAAAATATCAAAAACGAAAGAAATGTCCAAACTTTACTTCAAATCAGCTGGTACTGATACCATGATATTGTCGGGCACTGAGGCAGATCCATTTTGCAAACGAGAAAATCATTATTTTGGACGATGAAGGTACTTTACTTTAGGCAATTCGGAGATTTTCGGAAATAATGTAA
The DNA here is from genome assembly GCA_019359885.1 of Listronotus oregonensis. Lineage (NCBI taxonomy): Eukaryota > Metazoa > Arthropoda > Insecta > Coleoptera > Curculionidae > Listronotus > Listronotus oregonensis. The sequence continues at coordinate 2,702 of JAHBCN010022540.1, forward strand.
AATTTAAAAAAGGCTGAATTCGCAAACAAAATTTTAGTTTGGTGCGCGATTTCTACTGCAGGAATATCCAGATCTTACGTGGAAAGGGTAAACGGCGAAGCACTAGATAGTCAGCCGTGTATTTAAAACTGTTCGACCAAGTTCATTTTATAAACGAGAATCATGCTGAACATGACACAATATTACGAACGAGAAACTCAAAATTGGCTAAACGCTCAAAATATACCATTTGTACCAAAAAACGACAACCCCGCTAATCCACCTCAGGCTCGTCCTAGCAAAGATTTTTTAGGCACTCTTGGCTAAAAGAACGAAAAGGAATAAAAATAAAAATTTAAAGGGGTAAATCTACAGAACAGAGAGATAGATGTCGAATTCTTTCAAAACCTAAAGAGGGATGATTACAGGACATTACGCCTCGTTGAGGAGTACGGGTACCTTAACCTAAATTGATTTGTTAATTTTGTTATTTATAATACAGTTTATGATAGAATATAATCAAAATTTAAATTATCTTGTGCCAAAATTATTGACACATATGTTATAGTATTCCACTTTTTAAATAAACATATGGAAATAACACTGATCCACCGATTAAAAATTTAAAGTGTTTCAATATTTGAAGTAGCTTCGCTTGACATCTTTTTACTCCGCTCATCCAGATGTTTATTGGAACTAAGCCGCAGTGGCTTGTGTTCCCCCAGGCATTGTGAATATTGTGGTTAGCGGCTTGTGACAAAGATACCGTTTCCGTCTTAGTTTAATATTTGAATGTTAAATGCTTGTAGCTTTGTTATAAAGTGTTGTTTAAAAAATATTTAATAAAGTGTTTTAGGCATAAAGGGTTATTAATCCCCCAAAAGGCCTATTTTTTCGGCACTTCTCGTCCCTTATTTAATTAAAAACAAAAAATGCCCTTCCGACCTTAAAAAACCCCATACCATTATTTATCAAAAATATTTTTTTTCTTTTTTTTACACATCAGATAAAGATTCGGTAATTATAAAGGTGGGAAAGGGAAAAACGACAAAATAAATATGTTTAAACCCCCTTTTAGCTATTGATTTGTAATTGTATAATTATATAATTTTTTAATAAAAATTTATGCCATTGTCCCCAAATTAAATTTTTTTTAAATTTATTTTTTTTTTTTTTTTTTTTTTCAGCACCTATTATTATTTTTTTTTTTATAAAAATTTGAATTTTTAAAATTTAAAAAATTTTTAAAACTTTAAAGTCAAACTTTTTTTAAAAAGGGAAATTTTTTTAATTTTATTAAAAAAAAAAAAATTTAAAAGGGAAAAAAATAAAAATTTTTTAAAAATAAAATTTTTTTGGTTTAAAAAAATTGGGGGGGGTTTTTTAAAAAAAATTTTTGTTAAAATTTTAAAAAATTCGTTTCTACAGTTTTTTCCCAAAAAAATTTTTTCCCCTTTTTTATAATCGACGTATATCAGTTTTTTTAAAAACCCCCGGCTGTTACCCAAATTTGCTGGGTTGTCCCATATATCAACAATCTTTCCTCTTTTATGATTAATCTCATTTACAATTGTGACTGTAGTAACCTTCGGTCTAATAGTCCAGGAAATAAACCATTTTGCAAATTTGCAATTTTTTAAAATACATAGAATGACTTGAAATTTTAATAGTAGGTAGGAAATAGTCCAAGGATCAAGATCTATATCATGCCGAAGAGCCCCTTTTTTTTTGGGGGGGGTTGCCAAAATCCGGGGGTAAATTTTTTAAAAAAAATTTTGACCACAAAAACGAGAAAAAATTTTTTTCAAAACATATTTTATCATTTTTTTTTTAAAATGCATACTTTTTGGTTTTTTGGGTCGAAAAATTTGGGGTTTTCCCCCGATAAAATCAATTTTTTAATCGTTTCTTTTTTGCAAATAACTCGATAAATATATTTTATCAAAAAACTGAAAATAACAAAATTGTTGCTTTAAAAAAAAACGAATAAAATGTTTTTTTTTGTAATTGCTGTGGGACCACTACAAACCAAGGTGAGGTTTGTTAAAGGTTAGCTATTATTCATCAACATCAAAATCTACGTACTCTTATTTTTCGAGGAAAACTAATAATAACTTTTTTGAAGAATTTGCAAATACTTTTTTTTTTTTTTAAGGGTTTGTATCATAAAATTTGATTGAGTTATGATTAAAGTAAGGTTACAACCAAAATTTTTTGAGTGAAAAAAACTTCGAAAAAACCCCCTTTCCCCCCAATTAAAAAATAACCCCCTTTTTTTAATTTTTTTTTTATCCATATATCAAAATGAAATTTTAAAATTTTAACCAATTTAAATTGTTATTTTAAAAAAAAATGGAGGTGCAGGTGAAAATCAAATTTTGAAATTTTAATAAAAAATTACCCTTTCTTGAAAATAGCTTGGAAACTAAGGAAGCCACGTAAAAATTACTTAGGTATCAAATTGTAACTTTTAAAAGACCAATATTTTGTTTTTTTTAAATTTTTTGGATGAGGAAAAAGGGGGAGATATAAAATCGTGTATAGAGACACTACCTTGTTTTAGCCTTTAAACTCATCCTTTAGAAAAGTAGGGGTTTTAAACAGTTTAAATAAAGGACTTTATAGTTTTAAAAAAAACAAATGTTTTTTTTAAAAAATTTTTATCACAAATACTAAAGTAGGTATGCTTAAAAAAACATTTTTTTGGAGCATTCTTAAAGCGATTTGATGCTTTTTTTTAAACTCGCGGTTTTGTACTATTATTTGTATTGTAAGATTGTAAGGGGTTTGTTTTTGAAGATTAAAAAATTACAAAATTAAATAAGTAATACTTTTTGGCAGTCACATTTTTTACTAACTTTACCAACTCTGTGACAATATGTTAATTTTTCTATGGTAAACAATTTGTTATTTATGGAATCATAATAAGGATTGGTTTTCAAGGGTTAAAATATATTTAATAATGTTTCAGAGAATTAAAAACTTTTTTTTTTAATTTATATGAGCTTAATTTTATGTGACTTAAGCTTTAATATGAAAGTTTTGAAGGTTTTTGCAATGTGGGGTAGTTTTTACCCCAAAAAAATAAAAATCGACCTTCAGCATAATGGAGATTTTAGAGAGGAGGTTAAGTTAGGCTTAATCCCAAATTTTCGTGCAAAACACTATGATAATATATAATTTTTTACGGTAAATATATTTTTTTAATTATAATTAGAGTTGATTTTTAAGGGCTAAAATTTTTTATGTTTTACCTATCTATTATTGATCTATAATACCTTAGAAACGCAATATGTTATGATAGCAATAATACCTGCACCCCATGGCATTATAAGCGGGCATTTGAAAGCCCGCTTATAATGCCGTGATGCGCTAATATGGAAATTTTATTGTTACCCCAATTTTTTTCCCCACAAAAGAAAGTTTTACAAAAAAAATTTTTTCTTTAAACAATACTAAAAATTAAACTTTATTTCCAAAAAAAAAAATTCAATTTTGAAATGTCCCGGAAAAGTAGCTGATCCCATGTAGAATGGTGGTGTTTTTTTTATGGTAGCAGGGGGGGGGAGCACTAACGCTATTTTGTATAGAAAACAGTCCATTAAAGAATTTTCAATAGTCGATACGGAATTAACCTCGGAATTAACTGAATTGGCAATCATTTTGGCTACTTTGTTTTTGGATGAAATACTTTCTTCTATATATCCTTCAGCTACTGAAGAGCTTTTCCATTTCCCATGTTGTTTTAGCGTTTCAAACGAAGCACCTGCCCAACAAGTAAAGTTACGATGGGACGAAACAGGGCCGGTTTTAAGCTTCTGCATTATCCATTTTAAAAAAATTTTTGGATCAATGTTGGGACGCTTCCTATGGTTTTTTTTCCAATGGGTTTACTGTACATCGACCCTTTCATAGGTAAGAAAGAATTCGCCCTTTTTTTCCGCTGGTCTTAATGTTGTGTACTTTTTTTTTAAATTTGCGCCTACATCTTCTTCAATGATAGTAAAACTTTTGAAGTTGAAGTTTTAGATCTGGTACCTTTTTAAGCAAACGTTCCTTATCTTCAACTCAATGGTCATTTTGACCAACTCATCTCGTCTTAAACCTCCAAAACACCCATTACCAAAGACTTTGTGTCCCAAAATAGATATCATAAGGAGCCTTCTTAATAAATTTTAATATTTGTTCTCCTTCCAAAATTTATACCTTGGGACGTATCCTTTCGACTTAACTTTTAAAAAAATATGAGACGATGGTATTGGAAATGTCTATATTTTCATAGACCATCAACGTAGACCTTAGGGGAATACTTGGTCCAGAGAGAGTTGTTGTATTTTTTCCGACTAAAAATAATAAAGTTTGTTAAACATGTATTAAAATAAAATCAATAACTTACCAGTTCCGGAAATCTGGCGGTAAAAGGTTTTCGGTTATTTGAAGAATTGCGTTCGCATCTTTCCAAATACCAAATATGCCATACTCCCCGATCATCGTTGCCTTGATTTAACTGGCAAAAGATTTTCGGTCGCTTTTATTGGCCTTTTCTCTTATATTTTGTGGAATTTCTTCCATTTTGAGCAAATCGTTAAAAAAATGCCAACTGACTAACTGACAGAAACATCAAAATAAACTTAACACCAGTCATTATCTACTTACGTATACAGGTACAGGTGCAACTTATTTTTTATATTGCGAATAAATAATGTAACTAGTCATGAAAAACTTTTGGTAAAACATAAAGCATTGTATGCACCACGGGGATGGACTATAATGCCCATCAGGTCGAAATCTAGCCCTCGGGCCAGCGACCTTCAGGGCATTATAGTCCCAATAACGCCCTTGATACATAAATAGCTATTAAATATTGTTTCAAAGAAACAAAGTACTACTTATTCAACTTATTTGAGTCAAATTTTACTTAAGCTTTTATGTTCAGCTTTTACCAGGTTTTGCATTTTTTTCAGCTTCGTTTTCTGGACTATTACAGTAAATTTCACAAGCCAGTCTCCCAGGCTCATTGAAGAAACAAACATGTAAAAGACAGACATACACGTACAGTTTTATACCCTAAAGAACTGTATTATCTAGGTTAAAGTTAATAATCTCTAGCAAAATATAAAATATAAAGTGTAAACAATCTTATATGTATGAAATATGATAAACGTAAAACTCTATATGCTCGAAGAAAGTTTGCTTTTCTACTCAAGAGTATGAGATTTGCATTTTAAAGGTAAATATCAAATTTTTATTGTTACTTGATTCACATAGTCAGCAGAGTAGCTTTACTATTATGCGTGTTGAAAATACAAAGAGTGTTTAATTTTATTATTTCTTTAATTTTTCTTTCTTAGTTTTCTCCTGACTATGCAAATATTAAAATTGCGAAAATATTGCACTTGATATGTACAACATCTCTGAAAAGAAAATATATATATATATATATATATATATATATATATATATATATATATATATATATATATATATATATATATATATATATATATATATATATATATATATATATATATATATATATATATATATATATATATATATATATAATTTTTAAAAACATTATACAAATATCTTTGGAAATAAGCCAAATAATTAACCATTTATACTTATGGAAATTTTATTGTATGATTTAGTCATTAATTGTTAATTGTTTTAAATAGTTTGACTTTAAGAAGTTTCTAACAGATCTATTATTTTGAAAATATTCAAATTTATAATATAAAAGAATAATAACTAGGTGACTGAATAAGTAACATCCATATCCAAATAATAATATTTTATTAATAATAAAATAATATATTTATGTGTACAATGGCATAAATTAATCTATAAAAAATATTGACTAATTTTGCTATCTAATAGCAATTAGCAAATCTAATAGCTGAATAAAGGGATTCGAAACATATTTATTTTGTCGCATGTCCTTTCCGACCCTTCGTATAATTACCAAATCTTTATCTGATGTGATAAAATCAGAAGAAAAATATATTTTGATAAATAATGGTATGGCTTTATTAAGGTCGGAAGGGCATTTTTCGTTTTACGAATTAAATAAAGGGACGAGAAGTGCCGAAAGAATAGGCCTTTTGTACGTATTAATAACCCTTTATGCCTTAATAACACTTGTATTAAATATTTTTAACACAACACTTTATAACAAAGCTACAAGCATTTAACATTCAAATATTAAACTATGACGCAAAAACGGTATCTTTGTCACAAGCCGCTAACCACACATATTCACAATGCCTGGTGGACACAAGCCACTGCGGCTTAGTTCCAATAAACATCTCGGATAAAAGTGGAGTAAAAAGATGTCAAGCGAAGCTTCTTCAAATATTGAAACACTTTAAATTTTTAATCGGTGGATCAGTGTTATATCCATATGTTTATTTAAAAAGTGGAATACTATAACATATGTGTCAATAATTTTGGCACAAGATAATTTAAATTAAATTTTATTATATTCTATCATAAACTTTATTATAAATAACAAAATTAACAAATCAATTTAAGTGAAGGTACCCGTACTCCTCAACGAGGCGTAATGTCCTGTGGACATCCCTCTTTAGGTTTTGAAAGAATTCGACATCTATCTCTCTGTTCTGTAGATTCTACGCCTTAATTGCTTCTCATTTTTAGCTTTCCATTTACCATCGTAATCCTTTTCAGCCAAGAGTGCCTAAAAATCTTTGCTAGGACGAGCTAGATTAGGGGGGTTTGTCGTTTTTTGGTACAAATGGTATCTTTTGAGCGTTTAGCCAATTTTGAGTTTCTCGTTCGTAATATTGTGTCATGTTCAGCATGATTCTCGTTTAAAAATGAACTTGGCGAATAGTTTTAAATACACGGCTGACTATCTAATGCTTCCCCGTTTACCCTTTTCACGTAAGACCTGGATATTCCTGCAATAGAAATCGCGCACCAAACTAAACTTTTGTTTGCGAATTAACCCTTTTTTAAATTTTACATTGTTTGGGCAGTCTTCTATGTTGTCGGTATAAAAACCATCATTTCCGAAAATCTCTGAATTGCCTAAAGTAAAGTACTTTCATCGTCCAAAATAATGATTTTCTCGTTTGCAAAATGGATCTGCCTCAGTGCCCGACAATATCATGGTATCAGTACCAGCTGATTTGAAGTAAAGTTTGGACATTTCTTTCGTTTTTGATATTTTACATCATTTTTAGCCATTTCTCTTGAAATTGTGTTCTTTAAAGTGAGATATTTACGTCCTTATTTCTTTATATACACTCCCACTTTATTTTTAACCCTCCTTACCAATATATCAACACTTATATGGGTAAAAATCCTGTGTCCTTCTTCCGTTAAATAAAGGCATGGTATACCTTGCTTAGCTATTGTACGGTAAATTATAGAGCGCAAAATATTTTGTGTTTCAAATATGCTAACTATTTCAGATTTAGGCATCCGCTCAACTAATTTTCTTTTTTATCTTATGACAGTCGACGAAGGCTGATGCCTAAGTACTAACGTACCGTGGGTGTCTTCAGGTGGTGAGAGGGAGTTTGTTCACACGGGACTTAAATTTTTGGAGATTGGGAAAGAAGGAAAACTTCTGCGGGCAGCAGGTTCCATAGTCTTGACACTCTAGAGATGAAGGAACGAAGAAATCGGGAAGTACGGGGCCTTTTCTAACTGAACTGTAAAAAGGGTGCATAAAAGTGCAAAAATTGTAAATACTTTTTCGAAGTTCCGATCTATAAGCCATTTTGAAGCAAAAAAGTTTTTGAATTAGATTTTTTGTTTCCTAAACCAACTAAATATTTTATCGTTACAACTTATTTTACTTGAGTGAATGTTGCGCCAAAACTTTTAATCTGTTCATTTTTCGTTTGATAAAAACACCTTAACAATAAACGTATTGCATTGGTTCAAAAAATTGGTAATTACGATCTTTTACCAGGTGTTTTTTCTCAAATGATAATAAGCAGAGAGCTTAGAGCTTTAACCTATTTTCTGTAAAATTTATTGTTTTTTTTTTGTGTCAATTGCGATTAATTTTGACGGTGCAATTATTATGTTTCATGTTTAATTGACATTAATTGACATTAAACCGATTTATCTTAAATCGGAATAAAGGAACAGAACGGATTTTCCGTTTTTGCTCCAAATGTAATAAAAAAAACCGAGCAAAAAAAACTAATATAGGAACAAAGCATACCTAGTGTCGTCACAAGCCGCTTTGGTCAGACGTGAAATTTAAAGGGCTAGACGTAAACTTTAAATCGGTTTTACGCCAAAAGTAAACTCATTGACACAAAATTTGGGACAATCAAAATTTAGATCAAATTTAATGTATGATAACTTTTTCTTCCTTAGTCTTCATGTTTTTTATGGAGATAATTGTATCTTTTTTAATTTATTATGTTTAGTTTTTAAAAATATAATTTACATGTTAAAATATACAAGAAAATAAGAAAGTATATTTTTTCTCTTAAGTTTGTAACACTCTGTAGAGTAATTTTGAAATGTAAATTACACTAGATATGCTTTTCTGCAGAGTTTGTTCAGGTTTAACATTTTTGTGCTTAATTTTTTATTGCATTAAGAAATATAAATTTTAAAAATAAACGTTACACTTTTTGCAACAATTATTGAGAATACTGTTGAGTCTTTTGGAATGTTTAGGTTTCCTTGAAAACATATTCTGAAATTAAAATCAAAAAAAGTTTTATCCGGGACCAAATTTCGACCGGAACGGGGTTTTCGGTTCATTTAGGGACTTAAAGGGGAAGATCGGAAAAATACCAAGTGCATTTTTTAACTTTTGATAAAAAATGGATTTCTCCAAAAAGAAAACGTAAATTTTCAAACTGACCGGAAAAATTTCCACTTTTCCATACCCCACCGCAGTTGCTGTGTTACTTGAAGTAATATTTTTCCGAACTACAGGGAAGCATTGCCAATTTTGGGAGCTTTCCTATCATCCACGTACCCGGGCTACCGAAGAATTTTTTCCAGCCTCCTAACCTCATTAAGCTTTTGGAACTACCTCCCGCATCAGAATGAATTGTTGCCGTGACGTCAAACAATACCTGTGTACGCCTTAGCATCAGGTGAACCCAAATATTTAGCAATCTTAAAGGGTATTTTCCAAATGTTTTTTCCCATAAGCTGTACAGACCTCCTTCATCCGATAGCACAAAAACCACATAACATTGTCCCGAATTAACTTTGTTGCGCAATTTCACTGTCCAATAACCAAAAAGCTCCTTTTTGCCCATTTTTACTTTGTGGAAGTCAAAAATTATGCTGACCCATATCCGCAATCGGAAAACTTCATTTTCACAAGTCGTCTTTCTACAAGCTAAAAAAATACACCTATCCTAATGCAATTTATTGCCAAATATTTTTAATGGCGCTTCTTTCAAAAAGTTTTAACAAATATATTCTTTTTCTACTACTGTATAAATGAAAACTTTGGATCCTTTAAACGCGAATGATAACGAAAGAGAACCTTCGTGTTACCTGGTTGCTAAGCGTTCTAGCTACGAAATTATTTAGCGCCTGGACAAAAAAGTAAAAAAAAAAATATGCTTGTGGGAAATATTAGGATTTATTTATAAAAGTAATAATTTATGACAAAATATTTTAAAAAACTAGGTTAGGTATTAACATTAAAAGTAATTGTGCAATTTGAGCAATTAGCAAAAAAAAAATTGGAGGAATAATACTTGAATTAACAGTTTTTTAAATTTGTTGTTGGGGTATCGTTATCACCTTTAACTACGTTAATATTCATATTTTTCACTGTTACTTCATTAAGAAATATTTAGGAATTTCTTTTTAAAATCTTCTTTGAAATTTCCACCTTATTACTATAGGATTCAGCAATATATCCCTCCGCAACAGAAGAAGACTTCCAACCTCCATGCCTTTTTAAATCCAAAATATCGACATCCGAAGCGTTGGCAAGGAAGAGTTGACGTTCTTCAAAAGAATGGCCATTATCCTGATGCCTTCAAGCTTCAAAAACTTCGCAATTTCTTAGGTACATTTGAAATAGTGTGCTTTCCAATTACTTGATTAACACATTTTCCTCTTTCATAACGATACAATAAACGCTCATCTAAGCATTCCCTTTGGGCTCAGCTTAATATATTCCTGTAGAAATTGACATAAGAACTGAGCCTTCATCGTTGGTTACTACAAAGTTTCTTTTAACTTTATTTTTAGACTCCACTATTTTTTATAGCCACGTCATTTTTATTTCTCACCTTAGCTCCATTCTGTATTTTCGTCTGTCCGGCATGCCCCAGCCCTCCCATAATGGCTATTATTTTCATTGCTAAGTAACTTTGATCAGGCGCGTTAAAAAAACTTTATGATTTCTTCTTTTTTAAAAATTTTGACTTTTTTGCCTCATAACCATCGTTTTCCTTTTAATAAAACAACTATTTCTTGAACTCCGAAATATTTGATTTTTTTTACGGAAATTGTTAACTTGAGCATGGAATATAAACAGAGGGTTGGGGTGTAAAGACTCGGATTTTTCTTGAAAATACGAACATACATTCTCGTCAATCCGCCCACATTTTTTGTACAAGCCATTCAGAAAACGATTTATTTGTTTGATGGTACCCTCTTTAGATTTGTC
>JAHBCN010022541.1:0-13293 GCA_019359885.1 Listronotus oregonensis
AACACCAGACATTTCACACAAAACAACACAAACAAAAATCTCGCAACACGACTGCGACTACATTTTTAGCACCAGTCGCATCAATCGCAGTCGTTGACAGCGGACGCATACGACGGCCGCTTGGAAGAAACCAGGCACATTTAAAAACATAGTAGGAGTGCTTTCGGTTAACGTAGTGCGTTAGTCGCATGCGGCGGCCGCGTGGAAGGAAACATACCTTAAAGAAGTTGGGAGGGATGAAGTTTGCACGGAACTTTGCCATTTCTGTACTTGGAGAATAAAAATTGGTATGTAGGTTATTGATTACGATTAAACATGATCTGTTTATTTTTTTTTTAACCACATTCTTTGGGGGTTTAAAATAGGGATAAAGTTTGTACAGAAAAATTGCCATTTTTGAAGTTGGAATATGGAATAAGGCTTAAGCAGAAAAATAGGAGATATTAGCTGAAAAAGGATTCTAGCAAACTTTTTCCTAAAGGGGTAGAATGACTTTGAAGGTTTGTATGGAGCTTCGCCATTTTTGGACTTAGAAGTGTGAAAATTGGTATTAATGTTAATTAACATTAAAAATGATCTGTTAGCATAAAAATAAAAATAAAAAATGTATGTGTTTTTTAGTAGGAAGTCTAGTAAAAAAAAACTAAAAATAATCGGCACGTTAGAAGTCAGAAAGGTAAATAATTAAATTAAATATTTTTTGTTGGAGAAGGAGTCTCATTATGAATCTTAATTATATGTCTGTGGGTTTGCCGGTAGTCGTCTGTTATTTGCAAAAGATTTTGGTCAATAATTGTGGTTGCCTAAATAAATAAACAAAATCCTTGACCTTTCAACAGTTGGGAGGTAGATATAGGTGTATAAAATGGATACATACGTGGAAATTTTGTATTTTAAATAACTTATGCATATTTTAATACTTAACAAAAATTAAATAATGTCTGGGAAAAATTTAAAATTATGGTTTTCCAACATTTTCTTAAAGATATCTGATTGAGGCGTCAAAGTATTGTCCAGTTTCATGCCTCAGAATCACAATCATAGTCATAGTCATTAAGGTAACGAGTTTCGGCTAATTTTACAATAAATTTTCACAAAACTCCAGGAGACGACGTAGTAATCAGTCATCCTGGTACTAGGTACCTATGAGAGGTCACTGTCGATGTATATTCAGCGACCCCAAAAACCCCAGTGTAGCAAAATTGAACACATTTTCGCCGATATTTTCCGAGTTATAAATGTTTCAATGTTTAACTCATCGTGATGCACTTTTAAAAGTGCAATTTGCTTATGCACCGATGCAATTTTCATCTCTTCTTTCATGTTATTTTGTTACTATTATTGCGAGAGCAGACTAGCTCTCCACAATAATCTATAAAAAAGTATAATTTTTAAAGAAATAATATATAAATATCTTTATTCTGAAGAAAAGCCAAATAATTTTTTTAATTTGATATTCCCAGAAATCAAAATAAACTATAAAACCCTATCTATATGGCTAAAAGTTTTATTTACTATTTTATATATTTTTTTAAATATTAAAGGTACCTACACGTGTACCTTCACCAGAAACTATTTTTTAAAAAGTCATGTCAGAAGTCAATGTCAGTAAAACACATTTTTTTAGTTTCTTATCTGTTTTGAATAATATAATAAAATAATATATGTACAGGGTGGCCAACTAAGAATGCGAGGTACTGTACTGTATTGCGGCAAAAAAATATCATTAAAACGGCCAAGAGAAAAACCTGGAAAATATTTTCAAGTTTCTGAAATGGCCGCTAGAGGGCGTAACTGAAATCTTTAATCTAAAAAAGGGATTTTTCTGTGAATTCCGCTATATTAACCTAACAAAAAAATACCTGATCTTTAAAGTCGAGGATAATTTGAACCTTTTTTTGTTAGACAATTTTTGCTGTATCTCTAAAAATAAAGTGGTGGGGGGTATTCAAAAGATTCCGTAAAAAACACCCTGTATCTTTGAAACGACTTAGTCAATTTTAACAAACTTGAGCTAGTTAAAAAGAGCTGCTCTTGGGCTACACCTGCTATAATATTTAAAATTTTGTTTGTTTGTTTTTTTCGACATTCCGACAAAAATTGTTAATTTTTTCAAAAAAATTAAATGCATTGGTAAGATGTTTTCTTCATAAAAAATAGCTAAATAATGCCTAAACAAGCTCGCGAAAACCGCATCTCAATATCTTGTTTCTAACCTAAAATTTAGGCCAAAGAAAATTTTACACGTCAGTATCTCAAAAACTATAAAAGCTAGAAGAAATTTTATATGACATAAATTCTGTATTTTTATAAAACCTTTAATTTAGGTTATATAATCTTTTCGTCTAAATGCAATACTTTACGAGTTATAATCAAAAAATCTAATTTCAGGGGTATACCTTGAAAAAATCCTGAAACAGCTCTTATAATCTAGCCTAAGTTTGTTAAAATTGGTTTAGTCGTTTTAAAGGTACAGGGTGTTTTTTACGGACACCTTTGAATACATTTGAATGAATATACTAACCACAACTAACCACTTTATTTTTAGAGATACAGAAAAATTGTCAAACAAAAAAGGTTCAGATTATCCTTGACTTTAAAGATCAGGTATTTTTTTGTTAGGTTAATATAGTGGAATTCACAGAAACATTCCTTTTTTAGATTCAAGATTATGACAGAATATAGTACTAAAAATTTACTATAGGATATTATGTTAATTGTTTACATTGTTTAATCGTTTTTAATTATTACATCAGTAAATCAGATAATATTACAATTATAGGTCGTTATCTCAAAAACCAGCCATAATTAACGTATAGTGTAATATACATTTTTGATGTAGAATTGAATAAAGAGTCAAAATTTGGCAAAATGTACAGGGCGCCCCATTTAAAAAAAACGTACTTAAAAATGAAAACTCTGTTTTCGGGACACCCTGTATATTTACCAACACTGTTTATTATTAGCGTTACCAAACACACATTTTTTGTTTTAAGTTCTTTTTTGTATCATGTGCAGGAGCAGAGCTATTTAGTGTATAAATAGAGTTGGGACACCCTGTATAGGGCATCAAACTTTCCATCTTACTGCACAAAATTCGTAGGTTCAGTGCTTTATTTCCTCGCCTAGTATCAAAAACTCGCATGTTAGTGACATTTTTTTATGGGTGGTGGTGCGACAACTGTTTTTCTTCCCTTTTCGTCTTTTCGATCCTCCTGGGTTACCCAGCTATTTTTTTTTAATTCAAACAACGAAATCGATCAAATCAACAAATAAATATGTTTAGGATCTAAAATGGGTACCAAAACAGCTATTATAAAACTAGTTTGACTTTCAACATTGAACTCTCGACGGCATATTTTTATTTTACTCTCTCTTTATATTCCCCACATGCCGTTCGAAATATTTAGATGTAGATAGTATCATATTCCAATTTTTTATTTATTTTAAATTTATTCCTAACCATCTTGAGCTTAATTAATTTTTATTAGTAAATTATTAACTCAGTTTACAGAGATTCTTTTTGTACCTAATATTTAACAGCAAAACACCGGTGCTATCTTTTAAAAAATGGTGCTTAGAACATAAAAAATTAAAGTTTGTTCAAAAGTTAGCTTATATGAAAAAATCTATAAAAAACAGCCAGTAAAAATGTTGATTTAATTGTAATTTAACTTACATATCTTTCTAAACAAATTTAATATTTTATTGCGGCCCCGTTTTTTTCTAAGAAAAAGTTTAGCCTTCCAGGCATCGAATGGACCAAAGCCCGGTCGTAGTCCGGATTTCCTCCTAACTCATTCCATGCATCTGAAATTGTATCCTTAAGTTCGCTTACATTTTGCGGCCTAAACTCATTTTCCCTATTTATTTTTTTAACTAATAAGCCCCAAACATTTTCCATAATATTTAAATCCAGACTACGTGCGGGCCACGGTAAAACCATGATACGATGCTCTTTCATCTATTCATCGACTTGCCCGGCCATATGAACGGGACACTTATCTTGCTAATAGATAAAATTTCTGTCCGGAAATCGATCCAGTACAGAAGGAAGTATGATATTCTGTAGTAGATCTATACAGCGTGTCCCACGCAGTTCTTGCCATATGGGAAATTTTTTTACTGACAGTCGAAACAAAATCATTTTGATGTAGAAAAGTTCTGCTTATTTAAAAACTAAAAATCCCTACGCAAAAAGTTTAAAAATACCAGCAGTATACAGAGTAGCGACAAAAACGTAAAATTTATCCAAGACTAAAGTACCCTTATTTTGCAATATTCAAAGAAAAGTTATTTAAAGGAATTATTTAGAATTAATTTTTATATCTAATTACGAAATCACAGCCACCTACGAAAAATATATATTTTTGTATTTCAGTAAATCAGAACGGAATAAAAAGTAAAAGCTTTAATATAAAACAAATTAATGTATCACTTATAACAAAAGAAAATTAGTATAATTCAAATTTTAATATAGCCACCTTCTTTTTCCATGCATTTTTCTGTTAACTTGGAGAATTTTGAAACAACTTTTTCAAAACAAGTTGAGGGATTTCTCGAGCACACTGGGTTATTATCCTTTCTAAGCTATCGATATTTTGAAATGGTGGTGAGAATACACTTTTCCTTTAAATACTCCCCAAAGGAAGTAATCCAGTGGTTCAGGTCGGGTGACCTCGCCGGCCAATGAATTTCTGAAAATCTTCCTATCCAACGCCCCTGGAACATTTCCTGAAGAAACTCGTTAACAGCTCGAGAACTATGGCATGGCGCACCATCATGCTAAACCACAAAGTATTTCTAATGTCACGTGGAAGGCCATTAATAAAGTCGACAACTGATTTCCCAAAAATGAAGGTAAACATCCGACGTTATATTACCCCGGAAGAAAAATGAGCCTATCAGTTGATTATCTAAAATGCCGCACCACACATTTGTCTTAAAAGAAAAAACCCGACACTGGATAACAAAAACCGCAGGTTAGCTGTACTCCACCCTCGATAGTTCTGGGAGCTAACAACTCCATTTGACGTAAAACAAGCTTCGTCAGAAAAAAAATTTTTTTATAAAGATCGGGCTCTTCATGCATACTTGGGTACCGTTTAAAAATCAAACCGAAAATCAAAGTTCCCGGATGCAATGTGTGGACAAAGATGGGTTTATAGGGATGAAAATGATTTTCTTTAAGAACTTTCCAGAGTAGATTTAAGACTGAGCGTCTTTCATTTCCAGGAAGTACTTTTCCATATTTCTCAAGGAAATCTTGGGATTTTCAACAACGGCTTGGATAATTTGCAAGTCAAAATCTTCATCATCTTCGACCTGAACTTGATTTTTTTATTGAATCTGTTTTCTACACTTCCACTACCTTTAAATTTTGCCATTATGTGTCCAACAGTTTGATGAGATACAGATATTTCAGGATGCCTTTCATTGAAAATCTCAGGTTTAAAGGTTTTGTAGTTGTCACCCACAATTAAAACAATTTAATCTTCTGTTCCGTAGTTAGTTTTGGAGGCATAATAAATCAAAAAAGATAAATGGATAAACTGAATTTATAACTGTACTTCTGACTAGAAATAATGTCAGTTTTTGGTCAGTTATTATTGGCATAGTTACCTTCAGGTCCGATAATTACCTTTTTTAATTTTTGACAAATTTTTTAATGTAAAATAAAAAATACCCTTTTTTTTTGTAGGTGGCTGTGATTTAGAAAAAATTTGATATAAAATTAATTCAAATAATTCCTTTAAATAACTTTTCTTTTGAATATTGCAAAATAAGGGTACTTTAGTTTTGGATAAATTTTAGTTTTTTGTCGCTACTCTGTATACTGCTGGTATTTTTAAACTTTTTGCGTAGGGATTTTTAGTTTTTAAATAAGCAGAACTTTTCTACATCAAAATGATTTTGTTTCGACTCTTAGTAAAAAATTTTCCCATATGGCAAGAACTGCGTGGGACACGCTGTATATACAACCGCATTGAACCTTCCTTCGATAAAATAACAGACACCAAGTTCTTGTGCACTCAGCCACCCCCAAACATTTACCGAAAATCGTCCACTACTTCTGTCATTTTGGGTATATTTTTCATCAAATCGTGTTCCTTGAGGCCTGTATCCTTAAGTATCCCATTGTAGCACGACTTAAACACTTTCATTGGTGAATATTATATTTTCCCAAAAAATCGGAGGTTTCAAGTAAAATTGCAGAGAAAATCCAATACATTGTTCTTTATTTGCATTTGTTAAAAACGGTCTTAAGGCTGCCGGGTGGCAGCGCAATTCGGATATTTGCCTTATTCTTCGCCGTGCCGTTCTAACCGATGCTGGGAAATTGCTTTCCGTGTTTGCTGTAACTACAGATTTAAATGGTTGGTTTCTCAAAACATTAACTAAATTATTGTCTTGTTCTTGATTGGATAGTTTGGGTCGATCACTTCCAGCTCTTCTCTCAAAGGAGTGTGTTAAAGAAAATGGCTGAAACATTTTCTTTAACAAAATAAATAGTTCTCTTTGGGATGTTAAGCTCTTCCGCCACATCCCTTTCTGGCCAACCTCTCTGCTGAATATAATGAATAATTCATACTTTTTGATCCAAAGTTAAGTTTGGCATTTTAAAAAATATTTTGAGACACTGACAACGGACACCTGTTTCTTTATTAGGTTTTTCAACAGGTATTTATATTCAGTAAAAGGTGGCATAGGTAAGCCTATTTTACGAAAGGGAAAAAGAATTGCCCAAAATTTAATGGCCGTTACTGTACCTTAGTGACAGTCCTTTTTATAGTGGGACGGACATTTTTTGACCTTAACCTTCAAATATCCTTGGTAATTTTCTGTTCGTGTAAATTCATAACTAAAAATTACCACATATCCACTGAAAGAAAATGCATTCCGATTTCTTCATCATTTGCATTTTGTCTGTAGTTATTAGCTGGTCAAACCATCGCGTTTATTACTTTTTAATGTCTGAACTTTCTACTAATAATCATTTCTACTATTTAAAATGTAAATAGAAAATATTTATTGTTATTAGCTTAACCGATCACTAATTTTTGACACAGAAAAATGCGTGACGTAAGTTTTTATTACGAGGGTTGTTCAAAAATGACTCGGAATAGGCTGCTTACACATATTTTTTTAGGCTAAAAACAACCCCTAACATTTCTGCCAAATATTTTATACGAAATTTTATTAAAGTATTTTAAATTCGGCAGTTGTCTTGAAAGTTGCCTTCTCTCCGATTTTGACCAAATTTGGTATGGTATATTCCACAATAATTCGTTGATTTATCGTTTAACCTGCTACTGTTAGTTGTAAAACTCAATAAACTTTGGGTACCCGCATGTAGGTCCGGACTTAAAATGTTCTTTGTTTATTATTGTACCTACTTTTTGGTATATTATGTGGGTTAAAGGCAAATGCAGGTGTTGAATATAAAGCAGAGTCTTTTCATCTTAGTTTATCAGTCGTTTGTCAAGGTATTGTCGTGTGTGTTATTAAGCATCCAAAATAGCTAACCCAAACTATTGATATTAGTAGGTAATCAGGACCTGTACCCTTTCAAAAGGTGCGGTGCCAACACAATAGATATTTGTCAGGCAACTTATTTATGACTGGGTTTTCCACTGATTGCGGTCGAGAAATCAACGAATTATTATGAAATGTACCATATAGGGGGGTTACGAATCTGAAAATAGTTATTTTCCTAACAAGTGCGCAAAGTGATACTTTTCCGCACGCGACTGCGTCGACCAAGCAGTTCCAACAGTGGAAAGTCACTTTGCGCAAGCGTTAGGAACAAAATTTTTCCTACGAGCGTCAGATAATACCAATATTAAGCAATGATTATTTTTTAAATTATGTTTAATCTGAAAGAACTACTACAACATATTTATAAATGGGAATTATTTGTTGATAACATTTACAACAAAAGAACAGTTATTAGCATATTGTAAATTAATTGCAGAACCTGTAATTTATTTAGCGGGTGGCTTATGGAAGCGCTTATTGTACGGCTTGATGAAGGTTGACTTAGCTCAGGAGGGGGTTGTTCATGGTCAATATTTTATTCGACATATCCTTTTTCTGATTTGTGGATTCATCAATGTAGCTCTCAGCTACAGCCGTTGATTTCAGCCCCCAAGTCGCTTGACATTGGTAATTCCTTCTCCAGAATCCGCTAACATAGTCGCAGAGGATCGACGAAAACTATGTCCAGTGTACTCTTCTGATTTTTTAATTTTAGGTATGCAGCATTTCTGAAAGGATTTTACCATTGAATTTATTCCCACACATTGCGTACTGCATGCTCCTTGTTTATACTGGACAAAAAAACGTCTGTGTGGGGTATGTGGTTTTCGCAAATTTGCATATTTACGGTACAATTGCAGATAAAGTCCGTTATTTGTTTCATCGGACACTACAAAGATTCTGGAAGTGTTATTTTTACTGTCAGGAATTTTCACCACTATCAAATTTTCATTATCCTGTATGTCATCAATCATTATTTTTGTAAGTTCATCTCTCCTACAAGCACCGGCTAATCCAAAAATTGTAGCAACTTTTATTAGAAGGTAAATATTATCAGGTGCTTCTTTCATGAATCTTGAAACTTCTTCTTTGCTGAAAGTTTTTGATTTTTTTGGCTGGTATCCCACGTTTTGGTGTTTAAGTAGTGATGTTAGCTTGAAATATGAACTTAAATCAAGGTTCCTTTTCACTTTGAGGACACATTTTAACATAGAGTACTTACTCCATAAAGTATTAGGTTTATATGTTTTTTGCAAATCCGCAAAATAGGCCAAGAACACTTTTTCTTTAATACTTTTTGTCCCCTTGCTGGAGCACCAGTTTTCGAAATGACTATATTGATTCTCATATTTTTCACGAGATTTTGCTGGTAATAAATTCAAACTTACGGTATTTGCTGCATCCAGGATAGAATCTGGTAGCTCCTCATCAGAACTACTCATTTTAAATAATTATTTTTGTCGGATTTTTATTTAATTAAAAAAGATACTATGACGCCTTTTCATTAAAAATGCTTGTTTGTATTGAAATTCATTTGTGCAATTGCTTGTTCATATGGAAACGAAGAAAAATCTGACATGTGTTAAAATCACCAAGATTACATATTGTTGCTTGACTTGTCATAATCATTTATTATTATTATACAGGGTAATTAAAAAATGTTTTTTTGTGTTTTAGTTGAAATATTGAAAATTACGAAGTAACAAACAAAAAAGAGAATAAACTAAAACTTGCAATGGCTTCGTATATTGCATGAAATAGCCTACAATTACTAAAATACATATAAATCTTGCTTACCTGTAAGATTTTAGAGTAGTTTTACTTTTTCCGCACGGCGTGCAGAAAAGTTCAATTTTCAGCTGCAACACTCAAATGCGTGCGGAAAAGTGGACTTTTCCGCACGCTCGTAGGAAAAATACCTTTTCGGCAACGTTTCGTTTTCGAGGTATTTATCATAAAAGTTGAAAATCAAACTCACCCTATTTACACTATTCCTCCTTCTTTTAGCACAGAATTCTTGGTTTTTTCACTAAATTGGCACAGAATATTTCACAAACACCTTTTAAAAACTTGTTTTTATATTTATTATACACCTTTTTTCCACTTAATTGTAAACCTCCACTTTCACACGCCGCAACGTGGCCGCAACCATGTATACACTAGGGATTTTATAAGCAAATATGGCCGCTGCCTTTAAACTTGAAAGTTCGCAATTTATTGGAAAAAAGGTGTAAAATAAACTAAAAAACAAAGTTTTAAAAGGCGTTTATAAAATATTGTGTGCCACTTTAGTGTAAAAATCAAGAATTGTGTACAAAAAGAAGGGAGAATATAGTGAACATGAGGTTATTTTGATTTTCAACTTTGATGATGATTATCTCGAAAACGATACGTTTCCGAAAAATATATTTTTCAGATTCGTAATCAGCGCCCAAAAACCCCCGTATACCAAATTTGGTCAAAAAAGGAGAGGAGGCAACTTTCGAGACAATTACCTTAAATTCCAATAATAAACTAGGGTTAGCAATATTTTAATTAAAACATAATTAAATATGACAATGTCAGAAGCATTACCAAAATCAATACAAATCTCAGATATCCGAAAGCTCGTTTATAAAAAATACTTGAAATCCAATATCCTCGATCAATAAATTTAAGTATTTCTTGCGTTCGAGACGATCACGATTATACAGTTACTTTAATTCGAATTAGCTGACCCTAAAATTCCTGAGTATTTGGCTTGCATTTTCTCGAAACTCGTTTTTGAACGGTGCTGGGCGACAAGAGAATTTTGTTCGAATATGAGGCATTCTTGTGAAAATGCTTATGTATCGACAAATAAAAGTTAGACAGTCTGTTACGCACGCGCGATAAAAAAAAAAACAAAATGTACTGAATTTTAATTCATTTTTATATACATTAATAATACAATCTTTCATATCAGTGAATTGTACATGGGTCCCACATATAGTTCGTTCTACATTATGTAACGAAGATAATACTTGGATCCGGGAATTACAAGTAGAAGAAACGGAAGTAGCTCTAACGGCAGCGTAATTATTCTTCTCCCCCAAAATTTTTCTTGCTATCATCCGCTTGTTTTCAATCGAATTTTCTACATTGCCTTCTGCCACGGAAATTAAACGCAAACCTATATGTCTGTTCAGCATCGATATGTTGGCTCCTGAATCTGCAAGAAAGGTCGTGGAACACCGTCTAAAGCAGTGCCCAGTGAAGGCCTTTCCACTGGAAAGTCCAAGGAATTCGGCAATCTTTTTAGGTATAAAATCAATGGTATTTATACCCACTGGTGTGTAGTGCATTTAAATTGTCTATACGTGATGAAAAATCGATTGTGATCGATACTAGATGGACGTAGACTTACATATTTACGAAAAATGACCAAAAAACTTATTTCTTTTATATTTCCCATTCCTGATATTGTCAAAACATTGGTTTTTGTATTGGAAATGGTGATTTTTATTAAACGACGTAGCATCCTCAATGTCTTTTATCTGTAAATAAGTCAACTACTCTTCTCTTTTACAGGCTCCAAAAATTCCAACGATCTACTTTCTTTATTAAATAATTTTCGGTTAAAACGGTTTATTATTATATATTACTAACCACTTAACTTTCTCTTAAAAAATGCAATAACATTGGTATATTAACTAATGTCCACATTTTTACGAAGATAATTTGTAGCGCGCATCATTGAAGAGAGTTGGGACCAAGTTTGAAGGTATATGGAAGGCTAATGCTGTAGAACAAAATTGTCCGGGCGTGCAGGGCAGCGGAATTAGGGGAATCGGCCCGCGGACTTTGCGCAATAAATAGTAGGTCAGGTCCGGACTTCCATAATTCTTAGTTACTATCTATAAAGTTGACATCATCAAATGTCAAAGTCAAACTACCCATACATTTACTGTTTTTTTTTAATTTTTGCATAAAATTGTTGGATATTATATATAATATTTAAAATTATTGTGTAATATTGGATTTTATATCATCTGATTAAATATGGAAAGAATAGATGGCGCCACTTTACAGCCTTCTATTTAAATGGTCGATATTTTTCGAGTTTTGTATATTTACCAAAAATCTTGGTAAAATAAATGAAAACACGATTTTTTAAATAAATTTCAAACATTGTATGTGATAAAAAAGGCAAGATAGTGTAAATGAGTTTAATCTAATTGTCGTATTTAAGAATTGATATCTGAAAAATAAAACGTCGAAAAAAAGTTACTTTAGATTTGTAACCAGCACCTCTGTATGCAAAAAATCATCAAAATCGGCAAGGGTCAAGAAAAAAAAAGTTGCCATAGTTTGAACTGGTTATTTGTGTTTTAGGGTCATACAATATTTTATAAATTTATAATTTGTATAAAAGTACAATAAAATAGTGTCACCTCGTACAGGTAACATAAAAAAATTTAACAAGATTTTTTTACATAAGAGATTGAGTAACCAAAAATCTAATTTCTTTTTAAACAAATACAGAAAAAGCAAAAAGAAACTTTAACATAAAATTGTACTTTCTTTTATTCAATTAAAGGGACCTGTATATATTAAAATTTTCCTGTATAGTCTGCCTAGTAATTGATTATTTTGATCCTTTAAAAGAATGTACTAAATTCTTAAATGAAATAAGATTACCTAAATGTAAATCTTATTTTTCTTAATTATCCACAGAAATACACAAACATTGTGGTATTCATCTAAAAGATGATAGCTTTACTTTTCTCACTGCTATTTCCTATGAAATTTTCATTTCCCATTATTCATAATTGATATATTATTATTTATTCGGTTACCTAACGTTGCTCTAAGAAACTAATTTAAATATAAGAAATTCTTACTTAAAGTTCCGGGTATGTTACAAGACAAACCATACAACCTACATTTGTTACGATACTATAATAAACAAACAAAATTATAGTCACAATTTAATAAGCACTAATCACTAAAATAAGAAGGTTTTTATCAATCCAAAAAACTTTTGCTACTACAAAATATAATTACACCAAGCAAAACAATCGAAATTAATACGGCGCAAACCACAACGAAAATGACGAAACCACAACGAAACATGAAATTCGCTTGGAAGGAGGGTTGATGAGACGACGACGGTTGATGGTACAGCGTGGATATAGTTCCATACGCGCCGCGCCGTTGCACCAGAAAACGGTACTCTGGCTCTCATAAAAGTATAATGTGTTGCCTAACTACACACTGATTAATCAGTGTGTAAGTAGGCAACATATTAAAATATTTCGTGGAATTTTGCTATTGCGCAGAATCGGCGGGGCCCACTCTGACAGTTATTTTCATAGTGGGCTGGACATTTTTTGATCGAATAGGCCATTGCATTGGGCTTCCATATACCTTCAAACTTTCTTGGTTGGGACAAGTACGCCAAAATAACTGTCTTCTGAAATATTTACCACCTTTTTTTTTGTGCACCAAACATCTGATTTTTCAGTTTTCTGAAACAATTTTTTCGATTTTTGGGGAATTAACGTGCGTAAAGTAGCTTCTTTATTTTTTATATCGGAGTTTTCAGATTAGTTAGAATTATTCTCGTAATCACACATATTTGGGTTTAAAAATATGAAATTAATACTTTTACCACTTTAACTGACAAATCGTAATATTGGACGATTTTTCTACATAACAACCAAGGCTTAGCAACAAAAAATAGCCACCTTGTGATTGGTAATTTACATATTATTTCGATACAAGTTGCGAAAT
>JAHBCN010022542.1:0-13237 GCA_019359885.1 Listronotus oregonensis
GACATATTAGGGCGGCAAAAATATATATTAGCCTATGGACGACAAAAAGTTAAAACCCCGGCCCCCTTCTTCTTCCGGGTTCCTGATTAACTCCCAAAAGGCAGCGCAGTGTCATAGTTTTTGTGCCTAATCCGGCCCTGCTCGCACACTTGTTCGTACGGCTGAGGAGCAAGGTTGTCTCCAGCAGGTACATGCTCAAAAGCTCAATTTGTACTTCATAGATACTAAAGATAAAGAGGACCATCTCTTATGGCGCCCCAAATAGTATTAAATAAAAAGGCGCTGGTGTAGCAGTGGGTATGGTGTGAAGTGTGAACTTGACCGCAATATATCAAAGGCGTTTTCTGGCGATGCAAAAAATTTAAAACCTGGTTTGAACCATTTTCATATGAGACGTCATCACTTAAGGTCGCAAGAAATCGACTGGTTTAAAACTGACAAGATTTTTGTTTACTGTTTTATCCAATAACCGCACTATTACGCATGCGCCGGTTTGAAACTATAATCGATTAGGTTTCAAAACAATTTGAACCAGTTTCGATGTGACGTCACTATTGCAACGCCAGAAAATGATTATTTAAAACTTTTTAAAACAGTTTCATCGCCAGAAAACGCCTCAAGTGAAGTTTAAAAACGGTCCTCTCTAAAACAACGCCATCTTAATTTACTGCAATTTAATGGCCGGTTGCACCAACACTTTTTGCGACACTTAAGTTGTTCTTAAGCATTAACTGCCCCTTAGGTTTCCAATGTTTCTTGCACCAGCTGAAATTGGTCCTTAATGTTCCCTTAACTTTAAGTGTAGGATTTTCTGTACTTAATGATCCCTTAAGTAATTTGAAGTTGACATTTGACAAATATTTTGTTTATTGTTTATTTATTTTTCGTTTGTTTGTAGTTTCAAATAATTAACTTGATAAAAATTATGTAAAAACGAAGTTTTTAAACAATGGTGTTTTGGATTGTGATATATAAATGCGATGTAAATTAGATTTCCAAGAAAAATGTAGAAACAGTGAATTTTTATTACTTATGGCAATTTCGAGATTTATTTACCTTTTTTTATTCTGTTGGACATTGTTCTGTTATTTTTAAAAAGAACTGTTTTGACGAGATGGATAATCTTACATTTTTCAAAAGGTTCAAATTAACGAAACCAACAGTGCTCAGCTTATACTTGAGCAAATCGAAGATGAGCTTTAGTTTAAACATGACAAGTTTGTATTAGCTTTTAAATTTTAAGTATTTACTTGTAAATTGGGAATATTTCATTTGTTCATATAAAATAATAAAAGTTATTTTTAAAAATGATGTATTTGTGTTTATATTTCATATTGACAATAATTAATCCCTTTCCATGACCGTAAAGAAAGGCGCCCTTGATCTTTTTTTTCCATATTGTTATTAATTTTACAACAAAAAATCACAAACTAACTACTGGTTTTGTATTATAATGTCTATAAAATGAAAAAATTTTTTTTAATTATTTACAAAGATTCAAGTCGGATTACTTCTATCATTTAAATGACACGCAAGCTAGAAAAGGAAAGATCTAATATCAGTTAATTCTTATTATTCGCGTTGTAAAGGCCAACAATAAAAAAGAAGAACGATGCAACGTTGCCAACTTTCTAAGTAGTCTTAGTTAAGTTGCAATAAAAATCTAATGGTGAAAGCGAAAACAATTTAAGTTACCCTTAATTTTAAGAGCTCCTTAATAAAGGTCTACTTAAGATACTTTTGGTGCAACCGACCATAAGGGCAATTTTTGAAACACAGAGATGGTCCTTCTTATCTTTAGTATCCATGGGTAGTTCATAATTCACGGTATTCGTGCTTTTATGCGTTTGATTAAAAATACGTTAAGAGTCTATTTACGTGTTATTAACCTCATTTTTCTACCTTTGTGTTTTAAAGAAAAGTTGGTGTAAAAGAAAAATTGCAAAATATGTTATGGTTAGTTCTGTACCAATAAATATGAGTGTGTCAAAGGTTGAAGAAGAAGTTATATTAAAAACAGAACTTTATTTGGAAGATATTAAAAAAGAAATTGAAGCCCCAACTGAGATTACAATAAAACCCGAACCACCTCTTCAGTATGAGTTATCGAATGAAATTAAAATTGATGAAGATAGTAAACAATTATTAAATTTTAATTGTGTCCAGTGTTCCGAATCTTTTAAATACTTGGAGCTTTATGAATTGCATATGGTTATTCACAACTACAAAAGTATGCAATTAAACAACTGTCCGTGTTGCAAGAAACAATATAAAGCTGAAGACAGATTTACCTTGCACATTCAGGAGCATTTAAAAAGTTATAAACATTGCACTTTTTGCGATAAAATATTTTTTAACCAAAACACATTAAAATTTCATATTGTAGAACACAAAAAGAATGGTGCTCTTAAGTGTAACTACTGTGGAAAAGTTTTTAAACAAACAAAGTCACTAACAATGCATATAAGAGTACACACAAACGAGAGACCATATGAGTGTATTGTTTGTAATAAAACATTTAAGCAGATCAGTTCTTTAAGAACTCATAAGGAATTAAAACATTCTGAAGGTTATTCTAAGGAGTGTCATATTTGTCATGGGAAATTCTGCAACAGATCAAGTCTTAATCGTCATATGAAACGACATGCTACAGGACGAACAATAGCTTGCAAGATTTGTAAACAGGATTTTCCTAATAAGGTTAGTTCTGGCTAGGTTTGTTTAGTGGGTGTGGTGTGGATATCTTCAAATTGAATTAATGGTATCCAATAAAGTCATAATATTTTTTCAGTTTTTCCTTCACTGCCAAATGTAAGTTTTCTTTACAATTCTTTACAATTAATAAATGCGCAATAAAGCACAGGTGTTAGGTGTTACAATAGTTTATCTAGCCGGTACTTTCTGCTCTAATTAAGTAGCTAATTTAGTAACGGGCTATCAAATCTTAACGGGCATTAAAAATTCCAATTAATCCTTTTGGGTACTGATAGAGTTTTTGAGTTACAATTTTTGGTAAAATTTACTTTATGGACACCACGCCGATTTTTATGACTTTCTGCATATGATCACGAATCTAAAATCAGTTTTTTCCGGCAACCTGTGGTTTTTGAGTTATGAGGCCTCCAAGTGGACTAACCTCAAAATGGACATTTTTCCAAAATTCGTCCTACTTGAAACTGATTACCATCAAAATAGAACATAGACTGATTGGGCATTTATATATTAAACGAATACACTAAAATTTACAACAGTTTATTGCTTATTTTTAGTAAAAAACACCTCAAATAAATCCAGTTTTTTATATCTTTACAACTTAATTATGAATCAGGCAAAAAGTTATACATCATATATCTTCTTACAACATACAGAAAAGTGGATTCATTTGAGATAATTTTTACTTAAAATAGACAATAAATTATTGTTAATTTTAGTGTATTTGTGCCTTTGTTGGTAATCAAAGGGAGAATTTTGAGGTTAGTCCACTTGGAGGCCTCATAACTCAAAAACCAAAGGCTGTGTTTGCTGTTTTGCTTGTCTTGTAATAGACATATTGACAAATAGAGATGTGTTTATTAATATTCATGTTGGTGTTAAAATCACACAAAAGAGATTATCTTTTAAATATCTTTAACATTTTAAAAACACTAGGATTTCTTTTGTTTTAGGAACTTTATAACCAACATAAAATGGAATGTCATTTAAAATTATTTGAATTTTATGAAGTCTGTCCTGATTGTAATGAGGAGTTCTTTACCCGATATGGATATTTTCTTCACAGAAAAAGTCACTCATCACAAAAAAAACTGAAGGTGAAAAAGCAGGCCCCAGTAAGTATTAATCTAACTCTACTAGAAACTGTAATAAAATCTTATTGCATTATCAACTTCTGCATGTTAAGTGATCCCAATATATATTTTTTTATCAAAATAGCTGTAAGAGTTGCTAAGATAGTAATTTTAAATAGTTTAAAAGCTTAAAATATCTCTCTTCAGAGAAACCTTAAAATCTCTACTATACAAGGTGGGCCAATGAAAACGAAACAAGGCCGATTTCTCTACATATACAATATTCTGGACTCCATTCAATTAGCATAATTATCCATTTTTTCAAAAAAAATTTGCTTGATCTAATTTTTGTTTTCATTATTTCTTACATTAACCGGTGTATTATTAAAAATGACCTTTCCTGACAATTTATTCTGTTTTGGAGTTTACTATTGTTTATTCACTTTTTTTAGGCATACCGGAAGCCTAGAACCTGTGAGTTGTGTGGAGAAAAAGTCCCATTTAAAGAGATGGATGACCATAAAAACAATCATATGCTGATGACACCGGAAGAGTTACAAGAATGTTCAAGGTCCAAACAGTTCCCATGTAAAATATGTAAAACAAAATTTGGAAACAAAAAAATTCTATTTATTCATATGGATGTTCATATGGATAAAATACATAAATGCACAAAGGGTTGCAGTTCAGAAAAATTATTTACTTATTCTAGTTTAAAAGACACGATACTAAAGAACATCCAGGGTGGACAGATACCGAATCAAAAAAGTGTCATTTGTGTGGAACTGAAGTATCCAATGACACATATTATAATCACCTAAATGAACATATACAAATGGACACTGAGGAACTGTTAAAATGTAAATCTTTAGGAGAATACCCATGTAAACAATGTGGAGCAACTTTCCATTTAAGAACATATTTAGTGCAACATATGGTGTCTCACATGCCCAAAACTTACACCTGTGGTAAAAGTTCATTATGTAAAAATACTTTGTATAGCTATCCTGCCTTTAAAGTGCATCAGCGAAGCGCCCACCATGAATTCCTTTGTAAACAGTGCAATAAAACCTTTATAGGCTTCAACAGATTCACGACGCACAAGCAGAATCACCACGAAAATACCGTAAATAAATTTAAAAATAGTGATTATACCATTAGTAGTAAAAAGACCAAAAAAATGTTGAAATGTTTGCTGTGTTCCGCCCATTTTAACAATTTCGTTACCATGGATAATCATTACAAGAGTCATACAGATTACAATTTTAGATGCCACATATGCGACACTCGATATCCTCATGCTCTCAGTATTCAGAGTCATATGAGTCGGATACATAAACAAAAATACAATTTGGAGAGTTGTTATCGATATTTGATTAACAAGATTGATGTCACCAACTTAAAGAGAAACCCCATGTTTGTATGTAATTGGTGTAAAGCTAGCTTTAATACGAAAGAAACGTTCTTAAAGCACGAAGAAATACATAGATACAGAAGAGGAAGTAGATTTTACTGTAGTAAATGTAGAACGAACTTTACTGACCCTTTTCAGCATACAAATCATGTCCGAAATAATATTTGTACCAAATGGGCAGTGGAAGCTTTAATAGCTGAGGTTAAAGAACTGAAATGCATCTTTTGTGATACATTATTTTCTAGACTTTGTGATATTAGCAAGCACATTACAGCTATACATCTAAAAGATCTATACCGTTGCAGATTTTGTGATACGAGCCATGCAGTAGAGTCACTTCGGACTCATATGATGAAACAGCATTCACATAAAAAAAAATATTTTTGTGTTGGTTGCAATGCGTCGTTTGTCTTTTTCAAGAAGTATTTGCAGCACAGAAAATGGTGCATTAAGTAACCCATTGTCAGTTAAGGAGCAGCTGAAACGTCAAGTTAGTGAAAATCAACTGACTGAAGAGATTGGAGTTGATGGTATTGTTGACGTTCCAGAAAAAGTAGCTGTAAATGCAAACGGTGAAATAGTCATTCCAAAGAGTGAAACAGATCCTGTTTTCGTAAAAAATGAAATGGACATTGATATTGTGGACACTATAATATAGAGTTAATATCTTTATAAAATAGTAGTACCTACATAAAATAGGACATACAGTATTGGAAAATAATTCGCGCATAATAGGGAAATCAATGTTAATTCTTAGCCGGCTGAGAATCCAATCTACCAGTGTACATTTCAATAGAACGTCGCGATGATTTTTTTCTCATTAACGGGCATCTCCCAATAACACATTTAAATACAATATACATATAATAACCCTTAAAAATAAATATTACTTATGACTAACATTGCATATTTCAGTCAGTTATTAAAATTTATAATCAAAAATTTAAAAAAAGAAAAAGTTAAAAATAGCAAGTTAGAAAACTTCACAAACAAAGTTGACAACTCTTTACATATAAGAAAAAAAATTCAAACAAACTAAAACATACAAAATTAAAATTTAAATATAACATTAAAAAAAGTATAGTAAAACATGGACTTAATTTATATAAACATTAGATTTGAGAAACATTTAAACCGATTTAGTGATAAATGCAATAAATGTTTAACATTATTGCGTGTTTCATTATTCTATCAATTGGGGAAAAATTGCCCTATAACGTTGAGTGAAAGTTTGTTTTAAAAGTAACAGGATGTCTTAATGTCCTTGGAGGTACAAAAAGTTTACAGAAAAGAAGTTCACTACAGCACATGACCATGTAATAGTTTATATAGAAGAAATACATCGGGTTTTTTTTCGCTCTAACTCTCAAACTTTGTAAATTAATAGTTTTTCTAATTGATCAAAATTTATTATATCTTGGGGAATATGCAATTTAAAGGCACTATATCTTAAAAATTTTCTCTGTACAGAATGCAACATGTTAATGTACTTATCGTAATATGGATTCCAAACAACAGAACAACCTTTTAAAAGGGGCCTTACTAGAGAAACAGAAAATCTTTAGTATTTCTCTTAATAAACCCCAAAGCCTCTATTTTTCAGTATTCAATATGGGGTGAAAATAAACTTTAATATCAAAAAATACCCCCAAATCCTTTAAGTGTTTACTTGGCTTAAAGGCTCACTATTAATTCTATACATTTCTCTGAACATTTAAAGATCTACTAAACTGAATTGATGTGCATTTTTTTATATTTAAGATCATTCTGTTATTTGAACACCAATCATAAAATTATCCAAGTCTGATTGTAAATTAATAACATCCTGTCCATTTTTTATCTTAACAAAAATCTTTATATCATCAGCACACAATAAAAATTCTGCAAACCTAAAGCAATCAGCCACATCGTTTATAAAAATGTTAAATAATAAAGGGGAAATGTGTCCTTAAAGGAACTCCA
Organism: Listronotus oregonensis; assembly: GCA_019359885.1. NCBI lineage: Eukaryota > Metazoa > Arthropoda > Insecta > Coleoptera > Curculionidae > Listronotus > Listronotus oregonensis. Next base: position 7,162 of record JAHBCN010022542.1, read on the forward strand.
GAGGGAACATCAAAAACTCTCGACCCATAGTTATTTATTTTAACTAATTGCTTTCTATTTGACAGAAAAGATCTAAACCAGTTTAACAGTGAACCATGAACACCATAACCATAAAGTTTGTTCAATAAAATCGCATGATTAATCTTGTCAAACGCCTTGGAGAAATCGGTATATATGGACTCAACCACACAACCGCTCTCGAAGCCTTCAACAACGTATTTGCTATACAACAGCGGATAGAGTTTTGCAAAATAATGATGGAAAAACAAAATAAAAATGAAATTGAAAAAAAAAAAATATTTTGTTTACGGATGAATCCACCTTTTCATTGCATCAAGCAAAATCCATCCACCCTTAGGTATTGGTCTCGGAGAAATAAACATCCCGAGCATTCCTGTTTGAACAAATACCCAAAAAGTCAAAGTTGGTCCATTTTTTTTTCAATGGAAATTTAACAGGGGATAAATATTTGGATCTAAGAAATCAAATTATTCCGACAGTTCGATTACTTCCTGTTAACCCCGGGAGATTAGGTTTCAACAGGACGGCTGTCCGGCTCCAATAAACGTGAGGTTCAAAATTCTTTGGAAACCACATTTAATAACAGAATTATTTCTTCACTAGTCGATCAAGTGGCCCCCGATCGCCAGATTTATCTCCAAATAATTTTTTTTTTTTTGGGGATATTTAAAACAAAATGTGAATCGGCACAGTTTCGAAAGAGCTAGAAACCTTGTTGAAATAAGGAAAAAATAATTCAACTTTCTGGTTAAATTACACCCCGAACAGCTCAGGAATATGAAATAACATCTCCACAACCGGTTTGGGTATTGTTTAGCAGAAAGTGGTGGGTTATTGAACCCTTATTAAAATAAGTTTTAGTTCTTTAGAGTTATTTTTTTTTTTCTGTTTTAAAATTATCGTTAAGTTTAGCGGAGTTGGGTCTAGTTGAACAGTTAAATGAATTCTAATTCATCGCGACGTTCCATTGAAACGTACACTGGTAGATTAGATTCTCAGCCGGCTAAGAATTAACTTAATTTCTCTTATGCCGTTTATTTTCCAATACTTTTTATAGCAGTCTAGGCGGACTGGACTGTTTGGAGCCCATAAATATTTTTAATAACTCAATAAAAGATCACTTAATTAATAAACATATATAAAATTTGCTAGCACAATAAAAAAATACAACAAAATTTAGATCAAAATTAGGGTTTTTTTGGTGCGTAATTGATAAATTAAGTGCACTAACCTTTTAAAAATAATAAAAAAAAACAGACCCATAATTAAAAATCACTTTTTTAATGATTAAAATAGATAAATTAATGCTGATTGAGAGCTTCAAGGACTTAATAGAATTTTTAATTATCTCCCTAAATTAATTAAACAATTAAAATTCTTCACAGTTCCAATTGGTACAATGGTCAAAGCTTACCATAGTGAATATGACATGAAAAACTTACTATGTCGTAATTGCTGTATTGAAACTGCGAAAAAATATTCACAAAGTTTTTTACGTCATATTCACTATGGTTTGTATGCTTTGACCGTTGTACCAGTTGAAATCTCAAAGAAATATAATTTATTAATTAATATAGAGAAATATTTAAAAATTCTATTAAGCTCTTTAAAGCACTCATTTAGCACTTAATTTCTATCTATTTTATTCATCAAAAAAGTTATTCTTTGATTATGGGTCTGCTAAATTTTCGAAAGATGGCAGATCCACAGTTTTTTTACCATTTCTAAAATCGTTAGTGTACTTAATTTATCAATTGTGTACCTAATTTTGATCTAAATTTCGTTGCACTTTTTTAAGTTGGGCTAGCCAATTTTATGTATGTGTGTAATAAGGCTAAACAATGATCGCCTGTTTCCGTGGATAAGTTTTGAAGTCAACAACTTTTTCATGGGGACGCAATGTTGAAAAAAGTCTATAAACGACCGTGTACCAATTAGCTCCTGTATGCCCCATTGCTACTTTGTAAATGGATCAAGAAAGATAAAGGAAAATTTATATTATATTTAATTTTTTTACAAACTATATTCCCTAGTTATTACTAGCTTTCACACTTTATCTCATTATTTATAAAACTATCTTTTTGCTTTTGAGTAAAAATAGTATAGTATTTGTTTTATTATAATTGTAATAACATTAAATGAAATAAATAAGTACCCATGTTTTAGTGTTTTTATTTATTAAATTAAATTAGACTTTCCAGAATAAAGGTCAATTCGTGTACAAAAAAATTTAGGTAACACTCCATTTAATCTGTTTGGTAACACTATCGGACTGATAATTTGATTTCCAACAATTTTAGCCCAAATAAGTAAAGAAAATTGATGTTGGGAATTTCTTATTTATAACGCATAAGGGGTTTCCTTTAGCCCTAATATGATTATTATGGAAATTTACCAATATAATTCTGTCGCTCTTTTATAGGTATTTTTACTTTGCTTAGAGGAATTGGCCAGTACAATTCCTTATCTGGCAGGTCCCAACAGAGCAACACGTAGTGCAACGTTTATGCATCCTTTTACAGTTTAATCAGAGAGTCCTCAAACTTCATCGGACCCGTATCGGAAGGGTATAGGCGTTGTTTTACTTATTGTTTAATTTCACCTTAAAAAAATTGTTGAAATTGAGGTAAAAATCGAAGAGAGAAAACCCCCTTAAGTGAATTACTTTTGAGGGCAAAGGCATTTTACAGTGTAAAGCGTTTTTAAGCCTTACACATTTTATTCACCTTTATAGCATACTTAAAAAAGCATTGCTTGTTTATATACATAGAATAATTTAAAAAATATAATACTATTTTTAATATATATTTTTTATTATAAAACAATTAACATATGTTACAAAATAACTACAACATTATACAAATACCTAACTAGATTAAAAAGGACTTTACTGGCAAATTAATATCATAAAGTAAAATTTAAAAATTAACGCTAAAACAACAACAAATAAAATTATTTTCTTCTTAAACTTACTGACGGAAGACGACGAACACGTGGATTTTAAAATCTGACACAAGGGTCAGTAGTGTACTTGGTCCATTATTTCAGAAATTAATAGTGATCTGCTATTTTTGACACTTTTTAATTAATTTCTTATCAAAGAGTTATGCGGCTTAAATATAAATTATTTTCTCTCTCTCTCTCTCTCTTAGCAAAACGTCAAATTCACTTGCACAACGTGTTTTTAAAAACTCTCATATACCTCTGGATCATCCGATAAGAATTTAATGGCACTCAAAGCATTCTAATTTTTAAGTAAGTTCAGTCGGATACAACACTCTCTAATAGCAGTCCATACCATTGACATTTGCACTAGTGCTATAATCTTTTAAAATATCATCAAGGAGGGAATCAAATTCGTCCAAATGATCTATCCATTCTATCTTTTTCTTTGCGTGAGCTTCGACCTCGTTATAGACGAATTTTAGGTACTCGGAAGGTGCCAGGTACATTTTCTTTTTCATTGCAGTAGTGTTGTTAGTTACCTGTAATTATATATTTATTTTTATTATAAATAAATTATATACTAAGTAACATAGAAAATGCAACACCCAGTAGGAGTGTTGCAATTTTGAGCATACTTCTACAATGTTTAGGTCTACTGATGAGTAGAAAGTGATTAAAATTTGAACTCGAAATTTCGCAAAATAGCTGAGATATACCACCGTAATGTTGATAAAGTATCAAATCTCGTCTGTTCGTTACACATTCATTAAGTCGTCGCGGCATTGATTGAATTAGGTGATTAATGTCTTCTTGGTGTATGTATGCAGGCCATCTGAATTTAATTATGTAAAGCATCCAATATTTATGGAGGGTGCGGTGAATTTTGCAACCTTCTTCCTATCATATGTCATGCATGTTCGATGGGGGAAGGGTCTGGAGATCGAGGAGGCCACCGAACCAGATTTACACAGGACGCTTCTAAAAAGTCTAAACTAACACGTGCAACATAAGATCGTGCATTGTCCTGCTAAAAAAGTGGATTTTGCAATGTTTTCAAAAAGGGAAGCAGATGTGGTTGTAAAATTTTGTGCATATAGCGCTGGGCAGTTATGCTACCTCGAATGAATCGTGACCTGTTTCAGTAAGCCTCCTTACTCTCGCACGGCCATCATGTGTGCCCAAACAGAATGTGGACTCATCGACGAATACGACTTAGTTCCATTTCATATTCCATTTAAATCTCTCCCTACTCTATGCCAATCGTTGCCAAAAAAGGCCTTCACAAAAGAAGTATGGTTCGGAATACCTTCAAAATTTTATTAGCATACACTTCCATGATAGCAAATATGTTTACTACTATTAAAATTCAATAAATAATTCTGGGTGTTGCATTTTCTATGTTACTTACAAAATATACTTAATAAAAAACCAAAGATAGTTTAAAAAAACAGTATTCATTTTTTACCTGATGGGTGGGATTGTAGATTTTTTGAAGCAACGTCATGTCATTTGTATTCAAAAATTCTTCCAACATTTCCTCCCTTCTTATAGGATCCAAGCTATTGGCATTGCTCTAAAAGAAAAAAAATTAGAAACGTATATAACTCGATTATTGGCAGTATAAAAAAATAAGCATTAAATAATAATGAAAAAAATGGGTATAGCAAAAGCAAATCAGCTACAAGCATTGCAAAAGAATAGATTCTGTTTAGTTCTGCCTTTACATAGAAGAGAGAAACAATTAGATCTTTGATACTAAACTTTCCCCTCAATTAAATAAACATTTTGGTATTAGTAATATACTGTCAATTTTTTTGCTAAATATCTCTTATTTATATCTTAAAATTCCTAAGATCAGTTTTAAAGAAACATTTTGATTTTAATATACTATTAGTGGAAGATCTAGGATTTTCAAAATTTTGTAACTAATAAGTGAGACAAGAGACTAGGTTCGATGGTTCGATCTTTCTTAATTCCGAACCGAGCCGCACTCCGCTAAAAGATCATAGTTTGGCGGCGCCTTTGGAGTTGGCGGTACGCTATGGATGCTAATAATGGAAATAGACCATGAACGAACCATCGCATCATACCATCGATGTTGCATGTTCGATATATCGTTACCATCGATGTTCAGGTTTCGATGTTACCATCGATGTTTAACATCGATGTTTGGCTTCGATGTCGCATCCCTACAAGAGACCCACATCATAAATATATTAAATGCTATTGGCCTCAAAGAGAACATTTTGATAAAAAAAAATTTCATTTGGAAATTTGCGAAAAATGGATTTTTTTTAAGTTGTGTTCATGTGTTCGCCTTTACCATCCACTTTATATTATTTAACATATTTTTTAAATGTTCTTTTGCATTGTTTTATTACACTGGAAGAACAGATCGATAAGGCCACCCATAGTGTGATAGAAAGGAAATTTCATTAAACAAGCTTAAGTTAGATCAATTATTACAAAATAACACGTTAACATGTAAAAAGCAAAAAAAATATATAGACTTACTACATTTTTCAACTGAGCTGTTTTACTCCCACCCGTGAACATGTCTATATCAAAACTACTGCTGGCTGAAGTTAAATGAGAGACCATCTGATTAGTTACATCTTCCGCACTTTTGTTAGGGAAAGTTTGAGAAGGTACTTCTTGGTGGTAAATATAATTTTCATGTTGTGGATGGCTTCCTGTTCCTTGGCTGCTCCAGTTAGATGATGCTGTCGTCTCCGATGTTGTTAAGAGACCGAGATCCAGGGAGGGGCTGAAAGGAGTGGGTAATGGACTAACTGGATCAAAAAATGGAGAGTTAAAATTCTGAAACAAAAAAAAAGTTATTTTTGTGATCTCCTTTTTATTGGTAACATTATTTTGTCAAAGAAGAATATCATTTTTATTACCATATGTGTACCATCTTGGTGATGCTCTTTATGAATTATAATGATCATATGTCTCACACAAAAATTCTAGAATATTTTGTAGTTGGAGTTTTTTTATTATTACATTATTTTAACATAATTTAATTATAAATTGCCAAGAGGAGTTAAGTTCCTATATAAATAAATTATTTGCTACTGAGTGCATAAGGGTAAAGTTCTCTAATAAC
>JAHBCN010022543.1:0-13311 GCA_019359885.1 Listronotus oregonensis
AACAACCATAGTCCTAAAATTTAAATTTCGCGGTTTTAATTGACATGTATACATTGAATTCGACTCAAATGGATACAAAAAATGATTTCTACAAAAACCACCTTAGTCCGGATCTATAGCTCTCCAAAGTTTAACTAGTTCTACAAAAAAAGCCATAGTCCGTTTCGATTCCTTCAAAAACAACCATTGTCGCGGACAATGGCGTTTTTTGTCGAAATTCTAGGTGGGGCTTAATATGCACGCCACGCTACGGTCAAACTATCGTTAGCTGTCACTTGTTTGTTATCACGTAAATATGGCCAGTGCAAGCGGAATTTGTGATGAAAACGATCTAACAAATTGGCCCAAAAAGAAGGAAAAATGTGTAAAAAAAGAAACAGTTATAAAGGAAAAGAAAGTACGTGGTGTGGCTCATATTAATCATGTGGGAAGAGAAATTCCGGCGAGAATAACTGGCGCTGACTGTGGGTATGTCAGAAACTAAAGATATTAGTAGATGTTAATGTACTTATTGACTAAATCTTTTGTTTTAGTTGTTTTCGTTTTAAGTGCTTCCAAAATATTAACGAAAATACTGGACAGACGTTGATAACTCTTTTTAATAAAATGTCATCAAAAGACGAACAAGATGCTTACTTAGCAGGCTTAATCTCTATTAGTGCTCCGCAACGTCGTAGATCTAGGAAAATTAGTGAGGATGATTATGATACAGAAGCAAATGTGGACAAAGGGTTTAATGATAAAATGAAGAAATTTAGTAACAGTGCAGTATATTCATACAAGATCCGATCGGAAGGCAAAGAACATCCAGTATGTTTCAAGGCGTTTTTAAGCATTTTTGGTGTTACTAGGGCGAGAGTACGAAGACTACAAAATAGCCTATTGAGTCAAGGGAAGTCGCCACATGACAAAAGGGAAAAACATGATAATAGGTATAAGAAAACGCCGGAACCTATAGTACACTTAATAAAAACACATATTCAGTCATTTAAAGCTCGGCAATCACATTATTCAAGACGAAAAAATCCAAACAGGTTATATCTTCCAGAAACACTTTCTGTCAAAGAAATGTACAAGATGTTTTTGAAAAAGTTTTACATTAATGTAACGTACAAAACATATTGGTCAGTTTTCACAACATCGTTTAATATTAAGTTTGGACTGCCTAGATCTGACACGTGCAGTATTTGTGATAGACTTGTATCGAAACTTCATTTATGTACTGACTTAGAAGAACGTGTTAATATCGAAAGAGAGAGAAATTTTCATCTGTGTAAGGCTGACAAATTTTATGAAATAAAAAGGCAATGTAAAATTAAAGCAAAGCAAGGCCTTGTAATGTGCTTATCCTTTGATGAACTGGTGATGTTTTTTTTTGCAAGCCAACTCTGGTACTACGTATTTGGAGTGCATGATTTGGCGACCAATGATGCAACTATGTTCGTGTATGATGAAACATGTGGCAAGAAAGGACAAAATGATGTTACTTCTTTGTTACTGCATTACTTTAACCGTACAGATATAACCAGCCAGGATTTAGTGTTGTTTAGTGATGGATGTCCCGGACAAAACAAAAATTATGTGATGGTCAGATTCCTTTACGCGTTAGTTCATATTTTTAAAATATTCAAAACTATTACATATTACTTTCCAATTCGAGGACATTCAAGGCTGCCAAATGATCAAGATTTTAGTTTAATTGAGGTGAAAAAGAAAAAAAACACTGCGGAAATACACTCTGACTGGGACAGAATAATATTATCTGCAAGAGAGAAGCCTTCTCCTTTCAACTTAGTTAAAGTAGAGCGCGAAGATTTTTTTAATATAGCTGAAGGTCTAAAGCCATTTTTTATGGCAGATTCAAAGCCACCTATGATTATTAAATCAGTAAGAGTGATTAAAATATCTGCTGAAGTAGACTATGTCCAAACCAAGCAAACTTACACAGGTGCTTGGGACACAATACATGTGCGAAATAGGAAAAAACTTCCAAACGAACTAAAATTAAAGCCTTTATATGAAAATGAGATTGAAATTAAACCCCAAAAGCTAACCTTTCTTAGATCTCTTGCTAAGTTCCTGAGGATTCCCGAGAATGTTCACTATTATCTAAACTTACAATCTAATGTTGCTCAGACCAACACCAGTACTAGTTCTGGACCTGAAGTGGAAATTGACAATGAAGACAATAATAGTGGCGCAGAAGATTAAACAATATTGTTATCCGTAGTTATTAGCATTTTTACTTTATTAAAATAAACATTTCTTAAACCTTTTTTAAGCTCTTTATTTCTTTACACAAAAATTCCTGCAAAAACAACCATTGTCCTTTAAAAAAATGCTTTTTTCTCTTAAAAAAAACTATCAAAATCTTTAATTCAATTTTTTAAAAGGACACTGGCTAAGTATGAAATAAAATATACGTGATATAAAAAAATTTACCTATCGAAATATGACCATATAAAGTTTTTTCGACTTTCCCAAAAAAGTGAAAAATGGACTATGGTCGTTTTTGTAAAGAACGCCTCATATATATATTATATATATATATATATATATATATATATATATATATATATATATATATATATATATATATATATATATATATATATATATATATATATATATATATATATATATATATATATATATAACTTGCAGTGTACCCTGCTTTAATTTATCTTTTGTAATACTCCCACTAAATACATGCCATTTATTTAATTCCCACGAATATTACTATTTACATAGTACAAATCTACGTTTTATGAGAACGAGTAAATCCTAACCGCAAATTTCGTAGGATATCTTTTCTATGTGGCTTTATTTTAGACGCTTTCACTTGTAGTAAATGTAGGAAGCACAGATGTTTCAGGCTCAGAAAAGACATTACGCAATTGATGGTTGGGTGTCGTTATCCTTATGGCATTATTTAGTAAAACATTGTTACTTAGTATATATTATTAAATACGTTTCATAAAACAGGTAATCCTTTACGAATAATTTTTTTAAATAATTTTTAAGGGATGATACCGTGATATTTACTTTTAATGTTAACTATTTTTTTTAATAACCAAATTTAAAAACAGTTAAGCCTAGAAGATGGTCAGGTTACTTAAATACCTAAAGATAAATAATTAAAATAAAATTAGTTTTTCCATAGCTTTAGCCATTTTCCAGTAAAGTTAAAAGCAAGAACAAGTAAATTTTGAAAAATATATGTTTGAAGTACTGGAAAACTTCGACAAAGAATATTAAGGGACAGGATCTTTATAAAACCTTAAATACTTTATACTCCGGGGCAAACCCAGTAAAGCTTTCGATAAAAGCGGACCGTTTAAAAAAAAATTAAACATTGTCGGTGGTCTTCGCAAACCTTTTATGTGCTATACTAATCAAATAGCACATACAAGGTTTGCGGAGACAACCGATAATATACAGGTCACTAGAAGACAATAATACTTTTGTTTATATTAAAAAATTAAGTTAAATATTTAATATTACTTAAATAAGCTTTTTGTGTATTTATTAGGAATAATATAATTTTTTTTATGTAAATAAAGGGGTACAACTGTCAAGCCAACTGTTATAATTATTATTATTAGAGAACTTTTAAGGAAATGGAATGTAAAAAAATATTTTGCTTATCTTTCACCACTTTGCAGCAGTTTACTAAGTAATATAAATTTAAAATTTACTTAACTATAACTAGTTTTTTTGCAATTAGTTATTCTTTATAATTGAAAAAAATTGGGATCTTTTAAATCAATTTTTTTATAGACAAACAGAAATGTTTTACTTTTTGTAATAACAAACTACCCATACCAAACATTTTGTTTAATTCAAGAATGTATATAAATTTTTTTTAATGGCTTTTTAAAAGGTCAAGTTCTGACTTTTATAAAGAGTTGGTAAAAAGTTTTCGTATTATATTTATTAAGTCACTTTTCGGCTTTTTAAGAGAGGCATAAAAACCTGACTTTTATAATAATGAGTTGCTTTATAAATATACATGCCACACAGAAAAAAGTGAAATTAAAGCTTTAAAATTAAATGTTTTAGTTTAATAACATAAGAAGAGCTGGAAACGCGAATATTAGCAACTCAACTATTTTGCAGCAGTTCACTAAGTAATAGAAATTTTAAATTTGTTTAATTATAACCAGCTTTTTGTAATAAGGTATTCCTTATAATCAAAAATTGGGGATCTCTATGTTTACACCTTTTAAATTAAACTTTTTTATAAACAAAAACAGAAATATTTTACTTTTTTGTAATAACAAACTTTCTATACCAAACATATAAAAATAATGACGCATAAGGCCAGGCAAAACTTCGATTTTCTGGAAATTTTTGCTTCCAATTTGGTAATTTATTTTCATACGGCATTTGCACAGCTTAATGTTACGGTTTTATTAAATAATTAATTATTCGACAATCCCGATAATTATTTGCTAATATAAGTACCTACACTCATAATTAGTAGATTGGTGATAATCTGAACCACCATTTAATTCACTAATCTTAAAACTACCTTAAGAAATAATGACATTTTTTTTCTGAAACCATGGCTGTTTAAAAAAAAATCTTCTGAAAAATAGGTTTTCTAAATCAATTTTTTTACGGCATTTATACATTCCGTTATTCTTGAGCTGGGGAAATTATTATGAAAAAAATTAACCATCCTTGAGAAACTCTTGATTTAAAAATTTACGGCATTCACGTTTCTTGGTTTTTCCATCTTTAATGAGTTCAAAGTACATATAATTTTGGAAAATTTTCTTCCCCTTTGGGTTCAAAACATTTTAGATTTTTTATTTAAAAAAGTCATTAATATGCTAATTATAAAAGGTACTGATGTAAAAATACAAAATAAAGTTGTACAATCTTAAAGAATTTAATGTCGTATAAAAATTCTGATGATGTTACTAAAAAAAATGATATTTAAGTCTCATTTGCGGATAATTTTTATTTTTTATGTATAGTTACAATAATTCTTATACGGCACAGTTTTAAAATAATCTAAGCATTAACTAATATTTTGGAATTTATGCCGTAAATTTTGAAATCATCTTACAGCTTTAGGGGTATCTGAGGAGGTTGCACTCGGGTTTCCCACCCTTGTATTCGTAATTAATTAGCATTGCTAAATAAACATTTTATAAAATTGTAAAAATTAAACTGCGTAAATGCCGTCAAGACTAAATCACCAAATTGGAAGCAAAAATTTCCTGAAAATCGAAAATAAATATCTCATTTTCTAAATGTGGATAAACATAAAAGCATGAAATTTAAAAAGGATGTTTATGTTTTCCAAGGCTTTTTTACCACAAATTTGCTATTATACGCGAACCTAAAAAAGGGGGTTGAAATTTGCATCCCTCAATGATTTTCGTTTATTTAAATTGATTCTCTTTGTCTTTTCTACTCCAAAACTGGACAATTTATTAACAAAATTTTTATAATGAAAAAAGATTTAATTAACTAAATAAAAAAATAATTTCTAAACTAAAAATTTTTAATCTCAAAAAAAGATGTTATAGAAAAACCATTTAGGGGTTGCAGATTTTAACCCTTTTTTATGGTAGCAGGCTATTACAAATGTTGTACGAAAGACTTAGAAAATATAAACATCAATACCAAATTTCTTGCGTTTATGTTTATCCATATTTATAAAATATAATAATGTAATTTTTTAAAAACTTTACCGCCATATAGTTCAAATTTTAGGAAGTTTAGGACATATGTTAATAAAAACTTTTTTTCGTATTTTTATTTAAGATGTCCATCTGTAAAATGTTTTGTAATATTAAAAAAACACCATGTATAATAAAAATTAAACCTATTTGATAGTCTTCTAATTCGGAAGAAAAAGCTTTTTCCTATCTTGTATTCATCTTACAAATTCTTTTAAAACATGTTGTCAATTCCCCATTCATTTTTGCCAGAAAATTTTTCTCTAAGCCCTTAATCACATACGAATATCAAACGAAGCGAAATATTAGCATTTTTTTAGATAATGATCTTAAAATACTCGAAACGTAAAAAATAAGAGAAAAAAGCAAGCTTATATTTATTTTTTCCTTCATATTTTTTGAAAAAATATAAAAGTGGAAAGCTGATCTATAATTTTAAGATAAAACTGACTTGATTGAATGTAATGACATGTAAAATTAACATCATTATATTTTAATAGGGGTCCAGTCAACCTAAATCAAGTTAAGATTGGCTCGATAAAATATGTTTGCATATTGTGTTTTTGAATTACATTTGCAAAAGTATTGAAAAATAAAGACTTAATAAAAAAAAACCCGTAGCTGAGGAGCAAGTGCCTATATAAAAAACAAAATAAATAATTGTTTAATATAGGGTTTTTAAACAGAATACTTTGTCTACCTCTAAATATTTTAAATACTTTTTAAACATCATAACCCAAAAGGCTTGAATATCATTATCACATTCTAATTTTTTATTCTCTACGCAAAAATGTTAATTTTTATTAATAATGTTATGTTTCTAGAAATATTAAAAAATAATATATATATATATATATATATATATATATATAAAATATATATATATATATATATATATATATATATATATATATATATATATATATATATATATATATATATATATATATATATATATATATATATATAAAATATATATATATATATATATATATATATATATATATATATATATATATATATATATATATATATATATATATATATATATATATATATATATATATATATATATATATATATATATATATATATATATATATATATATATATATATATATATATATATATATATATATATATATATATATAATATATATTATATATATATATATATATATATATATATATCAAAACCAAGTAGTGGGGATGCAGTCTTTTTTTTGAATTATTGAAAAGGGATTGGTGGCCTGGATTTAGTAATGAAAACCCTGTTCTGTTTTGTCAAGCTTTCGGGGTTTTTCCTTTCTCCCTTCTTCAGGACTAACTAAAAGTAAAGTTTTTTACAGTTAGAAAATCTCCCTAAAAACTTAAAAAGATTGAACTCACCAAAGGGGGGTTTTGCTATGTGAGAAAAGCAGTATCCATGCGGATAATCAAGATTTATCTCCATATTTGTCTTGCGAACTACATCTTTAAGGAAAAATTAAAAGAAAACTTAAAAGAAAACCGATTGGGAGCACGCGGAAAAGCGCGGTTAACAGTTCTGACAAACGTTTAAATTGTCGGAATGGATCAGCGACAATCGTAACTAGAGAACTTCGATTCAGAAAAGGATGCGAGATTAATAACGTGTGAAAGAAAGAGACATATCTTGTTTATTTCTACAGCGCAGGATCTATATAATAATTTAGCACAACTGAAAAATGAATCTTGTGCATTACCTGACTTGGTAAATTAATTTTATATTATTTTTATTTCTAAATAATTATTGTTAAATGTATGTATAGAAATTTGGAAAGCAGTGAAAACACTCAGCTCTTCCCGCAATTTTATTTTATTGGTGGTTAGACTTTTTGGTCTGTGACTTTTAATTTTAGAAGAAAATAGGTATGAAAATGACTTCACAGCGGGAGAGGGAAACACTGTCTCCCCCAAAATCCAGGAAACAAATTATTAAGATTCTTAGAAAAAAATAGTCGTCAGGAGCTGGACAGTCAATTAAGCTACGATATTTTTCTTTTTCTATCCCCTAATAAATAACTGTAAACCATGCTGAGATCTGAGATGTCACTTTTTTATTAACAGCGTTGGATTCAAGGTTTATATGGACCATTTCTAGGAACAGTCTTTGTAATATGAATTAACATTTCTAAGATCTCCCCATGCTTCCAGTCCATCTGGTGACCATCATCCAAAACATGTTCTGGCATGAATGAACCCTCGCCTACAATCACTTTGTGGGAAGTGATACGGCCTTTAAATTTTTAGTTGTCTGTCCAACATATGACTTGTTACAATTTTTACATGGTATTTTATATACAATGCCAAATCTTTCATCATCTTTTAGGGGGGATTTAGTTTTAGAGTAAACCTGAGAAACAGTTTTGGGGTTGTCTTTTCTATCTTTACATCTGAATGTTTAAAATTTAGTTAATTTATCTGTTAATGTTCAATATATGGTAAAGAAAAAAAAACAGTTGTGTTTGTGAATTATTTACGTTTAAATTGCTGTTGTTAGTATTGTTTGAGTAACTTATATAGGAAGATAGAGTTAATGGTTGTAAAGGGCTGTCTATAATATTTTCTGGGATTGTATATTGCGTACTGAAAAAAAAAATTTGTTGATAAGTTTTTCGGGTAAGAACTCAACAATATGCCTTTAAGTTGTTTTTGCGCTCTATCCCTGTATTGAGGGTGAGTTATCCCTTTTTTGAATCGAAGTTCTCTAGTTACGATTGTCGCTTCCATTCAGACAATTTAAACGTTCTGTCAGAACTGTTAACCGCGTTTTTTTTTTCCGTGTGCTCTCCCAAACCCGGTTTTTTTTTTTTAATTTTTCCTTAAAGATGTAGCTCGCAAGACAAATATGGAGATAAATCTTGATTATCCGCATGGATCTGCTTGTTCTCACAAAGCATACCACTTTGTTTAGTTCAATCTTTTTAAGTTTTTAGGTAGGTTTTCTTTTATATATATATATATATATATATATATATATATATATATATATATATATATATATATATATATATATATACTTATATATATATCACAGATTTTTTTGGATCTGCTATTCAATTAAACAGCACTTAAAAGAAATCTTTTAATACAGACTTCTTAAAGTTAAAAGAAAGTTTGCTTGGGAGATTTTTCCCAACATTAACAAAAATTTTAAAATTAAAAAAGTTTTCCTTTGAGATTTAAGGATTTTTGACTTTTCAGCTTAAGGCATAAAATAATTAATAAGCAAAGACTGTTAAGTCTTTTTATTTCAGTTTTGTCTTTAATGCCAGTAAATATGTAATTTTAACTGTCAACAACGACAAAATATATATTGTCCGGCAATCTACATGGTGATTACGAACTTGTCTTAAAAACATTATAGGTATACAGATTTTCCTAAAATTCCTAAGTAAAATTGAATATTTCGTCATCCAGTGCGTATTTAGTCATTATTATTTATAAACTTGTTACATTTTGTTTTTATAACAAAAAAAAAAATAGTTGTATTTATTTTTCCATCCCGTTGACGGTGTTGTAATAAAAAACTCTCTTAAAAAAATTGGGGTTTTTGATAATTTCTATTTTAACTTTATTATTCGACTTTTTTTCTTTTAATTGCTCCATCTTGATTTTAACGTCATAAAAATTATTCACTAAAGTACATACAGAAAAAACACGATAGTTTTCAGATCTTTTTAAAATTTTATCCTGTAAAAATATAATATTCCCTTTACATAAGCCGCACTTAGCGCGCTTAAAGCAAATATTTTCACAGGATAAAGGCGTATTTTCATAAATATTTAGTTAAAATAAGTTCTAAAGTTTTCAATGAAATTTATCATCCAACGTACCTTTGTGTAAGTAATTTTAAATATTAAACGGCATAATAAAGTAGATACTTCAAAACCGATATTCCACTAAAGTGGCACTTCATAAAAATATAAATCCAACACTAAATGAAGTAGAATTTTCTTATTAATGGTGATTCGTACAAAAAAAGTATTAAGACCTTTCTTTGAAGAATTACAAGGACTACACGTTTTGTATAAACTGTCTTACGATACCAATTACCCTCTAAAAATGTTTAAAAAGATCATTGGACTGAGCTTTAATACCTTTTTTAGGCGACTGACTTGAAAATTTTTAACAATTTATTTTTAATCATATTTTTAAAAATCTGTACATGGTTTTTATTCCTATTTTAACACCCATTTACAACGGTAACTAAAATAAATAGGAAAAAAATCTCCTGTATAAAAGTTTCATAGTTTTTCATTTATTATCTTTTGAACATAATAGAAGAAACAAATGAACATCAAAAAGTTAGGAAAAATGAATAGGTTAACTCTTTAACGAAAATCTCTGTATATTTTTATTTAGAATGAGAGGTCTATTCATCCTCTTTTCAAAAATATATAGATGGCTGGCATTTTGTTTAGTCGTTTCAAGTTTTTAATTAAAGATTCAATTGATGGTAAAAATCTGCCTTGCCTTGGAAAAAAAACGATTTGATTTGTTTTATATATATTTTTAAATTATTATCTTAACGAGATATTTGGTTTTTGGATAGAAAGTTATGGCACTTATAAATGGCCGCCAAATAGTCCCGATTTAAACCCTCAGAATCTATTTTTGCGGGGTTACCTAAAAAATTCATTATGAAAGGCCAAAAAATATGAATATACTAAAACAAAAAATTAAAAATGAAATTATGTTTCTTAATAAGAACCGGTCCCATTTTGTTTTCAACGCGATCAATCGTAAGTAAAAAAAAAACATTTTGAAGTGCAGAGAAAATAGTGAATGTGGTGAATGAAGTTATGCCAAATATTTGTATTTTTTATTTTAGATTTTTTAGGTTCATAATAAATTATTTGTTTTTTAAGGCAATGTTGATTTTAACTCCCAATTAAATATTTAATAAAAAACCTAACTATTTTTACACGGCTGAACGAAATGCCAACAAACCATATACAGTGTGTCTACTTAAGTTGGAACCATTTGGAAAACTTTTTTATTATTAATTGTAAGTTTACGAAAAAAAGTTATTTCTGATAAAAACTTTTGCATGGTCCAAAACTTAAAATGCAACCATTAGATATTAATTTTTTTAAGTCGTATACGAGGTTTGTTAAAACATATGAATTTTACTCAAGAGTAAAGTACCTTTATTTTTTTACAATCAGAAGAATGTTATAAAGCAAAGTTATTTTGAATTATAAGTAATATTTAAATATGCAATGACAGTTATTCAGCATGAAAATTTAGGATTGGTGATTATTTACTAATTTTTTTTATTTTTAATTTTTTTCCCCGATTTAGTGATTTGCCTTTTTTTCTGTAATTTTACAAATACGAACTCACACAATGTAAAAAAAATTTTTTGTCAGTGCATTCTAGATTATTTAAATTGTATAAAAAAGGACAATTAAAAACGAAATTTTTTTGTAAATAACCAGCAACCAATTTTCATGCTAAATAGGTGTAATTGCTTTAAAAATATAATTTTAATTTAAAAAAAATTTACTTTGTAACATTTTTCTGTTTTTAAAAAACCCCTTTAATAAAATTCATATTGTTTGCAAACCTCGAAAAAAATTAAAAAAATTAAATTAATGGTTGCTTTTTAAAATTTTGGGCCATGCAAATTTTTTTCGAGAATAATTTTTTCGTAAACTTCATAATAAAAAGTTTTCTATGGTTTAACAAGTAAACCTTTTATTTTAAAAAGGGATAATTATTTTTTTTGTTTCTTTGTTATCTAAAAAATAATAAAAAAAAACTAAAAAATTTTTTAATAAAAAAATTTTTTTCTATTCTTTTTAGTTATCGTTGAAAGTGGTTGTCAAACTAAAAACCCTGTATGGGCTTTTATTTTTATGGAAAAATTTTTACTGGCAAATTTTTAGTTAAAAATTGCGGGGAAAAATCTTAATAACACAAAAAAAAAGAATAAGAATATGAAAAAAAATTTTCTAAATTTTTTCTGCCTTGTTTCATGTTGTGAAATTCCTTTGGCCAACAGCCCGTTAAAAATATGCATGAAATAAAAAAAAAGGTTAGTTTAGCATTTAATTTTATTTACATGATTCTTTAATTCATGTTCAAAAAAAATTTCTTTTAAAATATAATAATTCTCTTAAATGTGTAACTACGTTTATTATAATCCCACTACGACAACTCGGGTAGATGTTTACACGTAATAAATTGCATGCGATAACCACATTAGTTTTCCGAACGAAATCCCATGAGGCAGTAGCGACATTGACCATTCAGACAACCAAAACAATTGATTTACCATTTGACATAAACCGTGTTTTATTGTTTCAGTTTATAAAGTTGTAATTTGGATATGTAGCTACTATAAAAGTCAATTTATACTTCAGAAAATTAACAACTCTAAGCATTTACATTTAATTTACATTAAATCTTTTTTTTAAACAAAAAAAATTTTTTTTAATTAACACAATTAATCGGAATTTTTGTTAAAAATTTTTAAAAAATAAAGAAAATGTATATTTTAACCTGTTAGTTTTACGGGGGTTTAAAAGATTTTATTTCCATATCCTATAAAAAAAAACATAACAAAAAAAAAAAAATACGAGTAAAGCATCGTGATGTCTGCTGGGGCTTTGGTTTTTTTGTATCCTAATTTTTTTCAATCTTCTAAAAAAAATAACAAATAAAAAGGTTTTCATTAAAAGTTGAGAATATTTAAGGAGCATTCCGAGGTTTTTTAAAGTACTCTGCTGTTAATTAAAAGATGAAAAAATATATAAGAAAAATGTAAATTAAACCATTTCTAAGTAATTACCTTCTTAATTTATTAAAACTTTAGTTTAAATACAATTTTGGAACAGAATCATTTTTTTTACATTTCCTTATAATATTTTTTTCTCATTTAATTCATACTTTTTGTTTAAGTTTACTTATTTTTTTTTTTTTTTTTAGTAAATTGGGAACTTCTTTCTTGTAAATTAATTTCAAAATCCATATTTATAAATAAATATTATTAAAAAAAATAAAAGATAAACATTACACTTTTTTTTTAAAAATTTTTTTTTTTTTTTCCAAAATCCGTTTTTTTAAAAATTTAAAATTTGTTTACCTAATCAACATCTTTAAAATATAAAATTTTGCTGTTATTTTAAATTAAAAAAAAAAAATTTCCCCCTACGTAGATTTGTTACATCAAACCGTTGATCTTTACCTAAAATAAAAATATAGTTTATTAAAAAAAAAGAAAAACCACAAAAGTAAATATTTACAAAATTATAAAATAATAAAATATATTTAAAATATTTAATTTTAGTTAACGTTAATATTAAATAATATTAGAATTTTATTTCCCCAAAATTAATTTACACTACTTTTTTAAATTAAGTAAAATATAGAATAAGCCTTGATTATTAAAGCTTAATTTTTGGAATAAATGGGGTAATTAAAAATTAAAGATAGTTTTTAAACTTAAGGTTTAAATAAGTCCACTTTTTAAAAAAAAAAATGAGGGCAATAATTTAAATTAATACTATCTTTATTTAAATTATTAAAAAAAAATGAAAAAAAAAAATTTAAAATTTTGAGGCAAAATAGGCAAATACAACAATTT
>JAHBCN010022544.1:0-13318 GCA_019359885.1 Listronotus oregonensis
CTTTCTAAATTTTGAGCACAAGTCAAGATAATAATGCCTGCAGCAATACCGGCGGCTAAAGTTTCAACTTCCATTTTATGTCACTACACCTAGGTTTAAACTTAACAAATATAAATTTGATGCGCCACTGCACGAACAGAGCAAACGTTGGAACCAATATGTGACCAATGTTTGAACTGAAAAGTTCGTAGCATCGTGTGGGAGATGCACTGGCCAAATATCGTGTGTCGAACGTTGTATCAAATGTTGGGTCCAACGTTGGACCCAACGTTTGCCACATCGTGTGGAAGCACCTTTAGAATCAATGAAACGCACAGGTGTCGACTTTGCATGGTTTTATGTTAGTACGAAAACGACGAAGTTGGAACGCTTTTAAAGGTTTCTTACTTCATTTGGAGATTGATATGACTGTTCGGAAACGGTTCACGAACGATCACAAGTTTGCTTGGAACAGTAAACGGATCGTGTAATACACCGTCACCCATCAGTTGGAAAGGGTTTTTCTGACTAGGCTTGCGCGTGACCGTACAATAAATGGTTTTTTGCAGAATTGACAAAAAACCCATTATGTTACCGCCAATGGACTCACGGAAAAAGAAATATGTTTTAAAGGTAATCAGTTAGGTTGGTCCCTGGTAAGGACTAGCAAACGTTTTGGCCAAGGTCTTACTTGGCATTTTTAATGTTATCACTAAAAATTTAGATTGATACTAAAGGATCAGTACTAACTGGGTTGGCGTTGGTTTCGCCACCTCGTCGTTCTCATCCATACTGTTGGTGACGCTTGCTTTGTTTTAGGGCGCCAATAGCGTTTTTTTTTTGTTTGGGCTTGTATTATGTGTTTTTAACTGTTGGTAATTTTAACGCATCGTCCGTTTCATTTAGGTCGCCACATTTTTCGATTTCTATGGATTTTTTTACGAGTGTCCGATGCTATATATGCCTTGGTTTTTTAGTTTAATCTTGTCTTTTGGGTTCTTAAGATAGAATCTTATGTTATGGTGTGATTGTAAGCTGTTCATATGTTACATTCTCGTAGAAACTTTCAAATCCTCTCTGTACTGTTATTGGTCATTTTTCGATGTCTTCTGTAATTTTAGGTTTTTATTGAAATTCTGTTGCCTTCTTTATTGTATGATCTGTATAACCGTTCTGTGTGAGTGTCTTCTTAAAAATTTTTAAATTCTTTTTCCCTGTTGCAATCATCGGTTATTCGTAGATCTAGAGATTAAAGCGTTGTCCACTCATTGTATTTGACTTGGGTGGTGGTGCAACTCGGCGTTTAGGTAGGTCATCGACATATTGTACTCATAATTTCGGTTAAAGGCGGGCGTTGTTTCGCCTGTCTTACAGGACTCGTCAATGGGGCTGTAGCGAGTGTTCAGTGAACAACAGAGAAACAAAGCGTCTACTGAAAAGACAACTCTTATTGCCTTGCGTACGATATAAAAATCTTTTTTTCGATGCCGTACTGAGATCACACTCAGCAGAATCGCATCAGGTTTTACCGTAGTGGGTAAATAAAAAATAAATTCCCTACTCTCTCGGTATAGGTATACAAAAAACGTAATTCCATTTTTAAGACAGTTTAAAGGCAGACAACCTGTTTTTTTTGCTGTGTATGTGTGTTTAAAAATAGGATAAATAAGAAAATAAAGTTGTTTATTTTCTCAACCTGCATGTAGTTGATTTCCTTCGTTACATACCGGGCGTGGTATATTTTGTCCCAATTTTTTTGCACAAAATAATACAACCATCATTATTTCTACACAATATATACTTAAAATGTTACTGGCCACACAAACTTCTAGGCCTTGCACGATTTTAGACCTCGCCTACGGGTCTTTATCCGTTTCGCAAGAAATTTAACCCTAAACTTTCCTAAATAAATTGACCACATGTAAAAATAGAAATAAAAAAAAATTCGGGTGAATTCTTTTACTCATATTGTAAACAATGAGTGTACTAATTTTAAAATTAAGATTATCATAGGTACAAAAAAACATATTTATTGGGATTTATAAACATTAAACATATAAAGGAAAATATAGCAACAATACGTAAATTTCAAAGTTAAGTTATTTCATTTTACAGTAACCTATACAAGGGTCATGATATCGAGTTTATTAGGATATTTAAAACTAGAAAAGATAGTATAAATTGGTAAGCGTACCTGGTAGTCGGATAGTCCGTAGAGTCCAAAAGGGGATTTTTATTTATTAATGTAATTTTAATTATAATTTTTTTTTAATTAAAAAACATTAGATTTATTTATTGGAATCCCAAATTACTAATAATTTGCAGAAAAAATCCAAAAATACAAAATTTTTTGCAAAATTCTTAAATTATATAACCTAAATTAACGACCTTGTAAATGTACATAATTTATGTCATATGAAATTTCATGTAGATTTTATAGTTTTTGAGATATTGTCGTTTTATTTTAAAAAATATCTTAAAAATTATAGGAGATACAAAAAAATTATAAAATAAAAAATAAAGCTATTTAAATTGTCTATAAAAAAAGTTATAGAAACATTTTTAATGAGATGAATAATAAAGATGATATAAACAAAAATTCGATTTTGACCAAAAATTTCAGTACAAAATAGCAAAACAAAAATTTTTGTTAAAAAAACTTTGTAAGATTTTTTTGTTAAAAATTATTAATTTTATTTATTTAAATCTCACGTCTTTTAAATTTTGCAGAAAAAATCCAAAAATATATTTTTTTAATTTTTATTTTTTTTCCACTTAAAAAATTCCATTAAAATTCCATTTAAATATAACTCAAAACCTATTGCAATTAGATAAAAATGTTATATAACTTAAATAATTATAAATTATTCGTCTGGTACCCGGATTAATAATTATAAATTATTTGTACAGTACCTGGAATAATAAATATAAATTATTCGTACAGTAGTTAATTCTATTTAGTTCTAATTAGTTCTGGTTAGTTACGATTTCTTGAAATTTAAATAAATTAATTAAAAATTTTTGAATTAAAAAAAATATTTTTTAATGTATCCTGAATATTTAAAATATGTATTTAAATAAACTACATAACCATATAAATCTTGACTAAATTTTTATTATTTATATACGTAAATAAAGTTGCAACAATTTTGTCCGGTACCCGGATAAATAATTTATTCTGCAGTACCCGGATTAATAATTATAAATAATTCTTACAGTACCTGTATAAAAGATTGGTCCATATTTTAAATAAATGGTGGTTTAAGCTGTGTGCACGCAGAAATCTAATACATAAAGGCACTTTATGTTAAGCAAAATTTTCACGAAACATTTTTTTATTTGTTATATTTTTATGGTTAACGGCATAATTTGTCTTGTTGTTTTCGACCTAACCAGGACAGTTTATCAGGTCAAGTTAGTCCAAAAATTGGGGTACCCTTGCATAAATTTCCAAAAAGCTGAAAATTTACATAAACGTTAGGGACACCAATATAATGAGATCATGAGAAGTTCCCTTCGATCCCATGTGTGCAAAATATTTAATACAAGGTCAAAGTTTGCGAAAATGAGTTTTTTGGATTTTTTGGCGAGACAGTTTGTTTTATAATAAAAACAGTTTTAACAACAATTGTAGATTATGTAATTGTCTATAAAAATTGTTTTTACACTTTTTCCCCTAAAATTTGCCATTTCTGAGAAAAAGCAATTCTAAAATTTACTAAAGTTTTATTTCCTATCCCTATACCATGCACACGTGTCCACGCCACCTGTGAGTTAGTGTACTTGACGGTTTTTTACCAGTGGGCCCACTCCATGGTCTATTTTATTAAATCCTAGTAGAATAAAATGTCTTCTCATTCAATATCTATATTACCCATTATGTGAAGCGTAATATTACCGTTTTATGTATTTACATTTATATCAGCATTTTCTGCAATATATTGAATAAACGTGCCACTTTCTGGTGGTAAGATGAGGTGGACGATGAAAAACTATTGCTGCCTCGTTAATTATAGTTCTATTATAAGATGCGTAGAAATCAAAGGACTAAAAAATTTGTATAATACGTTTTAAGGCAAATCGTCGATGAAAAAAAAACTGCAAGACCCAATTGTACCCTGGACTTAAAAGACCGAGGGCAAACAGCAGTCATATTGCTATGATTAATGTTTGTACATACTAATTATGAATTTTCTAAATTGAACCGTGTATTTTTTAAATTATTTGTTTGAAAAAATAAGTCAGTGATTCTAAAATATGCCTATTTATATCTTCAAACAAACGACCTGGTGGGGAATAAGGAGAATTTCATCAATGACTACCGATTGAATATCATCCCGTATGATGGCTGCAGCAGCTTCCAGGATCTTAAATGGCTATTCTTTGTCATTCGATTTTTTTTCCACTCCAAAATTGATTTAAAATATCATGATGATTGTCAATAAAACATTCAATGTTAATTATCCCGGTTTTCTTTAAATGAAAGTATAGTAACTTTACAAATTCTACGCCGAAATTTTTGTAGGTATATCGAAAATAGCGATGACTGTCAGTTTACTTGGAAGAATTAAAAAATGTTTTTAAAAATTAAACTATAAATAACAGAACCATCAAACTTCGATTAAAATAAAATTATGGTTATAAAGTCATCAATCATGGAGTGAAAAAAAATCTAATGGCAAAGAAGAGTGATTTAAGATCCTGAAAGCCGAGGCAGCAAACTTTCGGAGAGATACTCAATCGGTAGTCATTGATAATTCTTATAACCCCCCCCCACCAGGTCAAATGTTTAAAGATATAATAGTCATGAACAAACAATTTAAAAAAATAAACGGTTTAAATTAGAACATTCAAAATTGCTAGGTTCAGTTACGGCCATTAATTCTTAGGCAATTCTTTTTCCCTTTCGTAAAATAGGCTTATGTCACCTTCTACTGAATATAAATACCTTTTGAAAAACCTAATAAAGAAACAGGTGTCCATTGTCAGTGTCTAAAAATAATTTTTTAAAATGCCAAAGTTAAGTTTGGATTAAAAAGTAGGTATTAAATATTCATTATAGTAAGCAGAGAGGTTAGCCAGAAAGTGATGTAGCGAAAGGGCTAAACATCCCAAAGAGTACTAATTATTTTGTTAAAAAAAATGCAGAAAACACACTTTTTTAGGAGAAGAGCTGAAAGTGGTCGCCCCAAACTATCAAATCAAGAACAAGACATTAATTTAGTTTATATTTTGAAAAACCAACCATTTAGATCTGTAGTTACACAGCAAAAACGGAAAGCAGTTTCCCAGCATCGGTTAGAACGACAAGGCGAAGAATAGGACAAATATCCGAATTGTGCTGCCACCCAGCAGCCTTAAATCCGTTTTTAACAAATGCAAATAAAGAACAAGGCATTGGATTTGCTCTATAATTTTACTTGAAACCTCCGATTTTTTAGGAAAATATAATATTCACCATAGTGTAGTTAATTTCTTAACTAACTTTGTAGAGATTTCACCTAACGACATCTTGTGACCGGTTTCGATCTATATCAGATCTTAGACAACTATAAGGTCAGTCAAATATTCACCTATCAAAAAGTGTTTCACTTGTGCTACAATGGAATACTTATGGTATACAGACATCAAGGAACACGATTTGATACCCTACTACAGAATATCATGCTTCCTTCCTTTCTTTCAGCAAGATAAGTGTCCCATTCATACGGTTCGGCAAGTCGATGAATGGATGGAAGAGCAGCCTATGAGGGTTTTGCCGTGGCCCGCACGTAGTCCGGATTTAAATGTAATGGACAATATTTGGGGCATATTAGTTAAAAAAATAAATAAGGAAAATAAGTTTAGGCCGCAAAATGTAAACGAACTAAAGGATAAAATTTTAGAGGCGTGGAATGAGTTACAGGAAAATCCGGACTGCGCCCGGGCTTTGGTCCATTCGATTCCTGGGAGGCTTAACTCTGTCTTAGAAAAAACGGAGCAGCAATAAAATATTAAATTTGTTCGGAGGAATATTTAAGTATATTTAAATTTATTAAATTGTTAATTATTTTTTAATTTTTAGTTATTATAAAAAAACATATTTTCTTTTACCTTTCACTTTATTGATAGTAATTAAAAGTAAAACAAGGTAAAAAAGAGCGATTTAAAAAAATCGGCAGAAAAGTCAAAATATGACAAATTTTTGCCCAAGATTTAATGGCCGTCAATGTATCTCTGTATCACTGTATGTATGTCAATAGTCATAGCATTATGACTGCTGTTCGCCCTCGGTCTTTTAAGTTCAATGCTACAATTGTGTCCCGCAGTTTTGTTTTATCGACGATTTGCTTCAAAACGTGTTATAGAATTTTTTTCGTCCTTTGGTATGTGCGCATCTTATAATGAAACTATGATGTACGTAACAGCAGCAGTTTTTTATCGTCCACCTCATATCTTACCACCAGAAAGTGACACGTTTTTTCAATATGTTGCACATAATGGGTATTATAGACATTCAAAAGAAGACCTTTTATTTCACTGGGATTTAATAAAATAGACCATAGAGTAGGCCTACTGGGAAACCACGTTAAAAAAACGTGTCAAGTACAATACATCTTATAGGTGGAGTGGAAACGTGTGCGTAGTATGAGGAATAAAACTTTACTATATTTTAGAATAGCTTTTTTCAAAAAGGTAAATTTTATGGAAAAATTTTTGTAAACAATTACGTGATCTACAATTTTTGTCACAGCTATTTAATCATAAAATTAATCGTTTCGCCAAAAAAATTAAAAAATATTTTCGCAAATATTAACCTTGTATAGAATCATTTGCACACATGGGATCGATGGGGACTTTTCACAATTTCATTATAATGGTAAGTTTGTCCAAGCTAACATTTTAAGGTTGGCAATGCAAATATCCCTACATATTAGTAAATTTTGTTTTTTAGATTTAACTTGGCTGATATAAGAATTTTAGTCATGAGCGTACTGAGGGAAGGGAGTTTCAAAATTTGAATATCTTAAAAATGTTGTTAGATTACAATAACTAAATTCATCAGTATTTTTTTCTTGCTGTTCATATATTTGCATAAATTGGAAAACTTGATGTTTGGTCATAATATTTTATTAAAAATTATTATTTTCGCCTATCTAGTGCAGATTAATAGTTATTTTATTAAGTGTTTTTTTATTTAGAAATAGTTTACACTATTTTAAACTTTTTGTAGACACTTAGTCCTTAAATACACCTTCAATTAGAGCGCTTAGGTACGTAAAAAAAATGTAATGTAGTATACACTATTTCTGAATATCAAACAGACCTGTTATGTTTTGTTATATTTGCAGGCAAACTCTTTACAGTTAAATTGAAATTACCTGTTAAATTATCTCACTATAAGGGATGGTTCGATATCCCTTATTATGCAAATTTACAATTTTTAAAGATGCCTAAAGATAAGTCGATTTATTTTATCTGATATAACTTCATAAGCTGCTTCCTACATTAAATTATAAAATAAATTAAACAAAAAAGTAATAATCATTTATTTATTCAGAGTATCATTAACACAATAAGATGCTTATATTTCATAAAATAAATTTATCAAAAACGTTGTAAGGTCGTGTTTAAGGCTTTAGAAGTGGTAGTGTCCACCAGGGGTTTTTATGAAAAAAGCAAACGTATGTAATGATGAAAAAAAAATGTATGCAATCTGCACGCAGCTGGACATTTTTAAGATAAGAGAGCAGACAAAGTGGTAGGCTTGGCGTTTTAGCTGCTGGACTGTAAATGGATGCTTGTGAGTTCAAACATTTCGGCAACTACTGTGGCCATTAATGTAATGTGTTTAAATAAAATAGTCATTTAATATTTAGTTTTTTTTATTAAAAGCAGTAAGGTAGTTTAATAAAGAAAAGCTAAAAAGTAAAAAGAAAATAACTTGTAAATGATTTTTATTACCATTTGCCTTATTAATATACTAATAATGCGGGAAAGTCTTATTATTATTAAATATATATATATATATATATATATATATATATATATATATATATATATATATATATATATATATATATATATATATATATATATATAATGAATATATAATATATATATATAGCATATATATATATATATATATATATATATATATATATATATAGTATATATATATATATATATACCATATAATATCTATTATATACCATTTCAATAGCATTGAATTACCAATAAATATGGATACAAGCGCCACTTGATGACCACTCTCCCGAACAAAGCATGACGGACTAAGATTTGGGAGACTTTAATAGGAGTGAATTAACCCATAATCTAATTTGTCGCCGATCTTGCAAAAGGAATATTTCCGGTTTTGTTAACCATTTAACCATATTTTCTTTCTTCCGCCACTATATGCCAGTTTTCTAGAACCTACTATGGGAGTTGGCTTTGCCTAAAATGACTAATGAAGGCCTTTTCAAATTAGGTAGTATCATCTCTAACCCAAATTCTCAAATTTTCAGCTTTCATCTGCCATGGTAATCTCCTGTTTTTGTTATAGATTTATAACTTTTACTGGCACCATTAACAAACTTTGTCTGAACCAGCATGTAGAATAATGTATCTAAGGAAAATAGAAGTTTATTAGCTTTTATTAAATATACTTAATGTTTCATAAGAATGAAGTGTGTTCTGTAGTTTAATGTTGTCTAAGAGCTACAGGTTTAATCTATCCATGTATGAAAGAGACCTCTGAGGTATCTCGAATCTGTCATATAGTGTATTTTTTTCAGGATACCCCTTATGCTTAAAGTCTAAGTGTTCACATACTACGAGTGTCTAGAGTGAAGTCAGATGTAAATTACTAAGATTTCGTAGTCTCGAAACTCTAGAGATGAAGGTGCGGAAAAAGTGGAAAATGTAAAGTGGACAATAAAGGGATGCATCTGAGTAGACTTTTAATTTGATCTAATTGGGATATTCAAAAGAAGGCATTATGACAGCTAATGCTTCGGAGCAGAAGCTGTAAAAATATTCCTAAAAGTGGAACAAGTCTTCTACAGCTTGTCGGTGTGCAAGAGGAAGCTTTTTTGTAAAACTGTGATAATTTATAAGGCAAAACAAAATTTTATTAGAGGATTGTAAAAGTGCTTTACCTTGTAATTTCAAAAAATGGGCCCTTCAATTTTTTCTTAAGTGTAGGAAAGTACATTTTTTTCTAGCGTAAAATTAGTCATTAGAATGTTTTACCTTTCCACTAAAATATACATCGTCATCCTGCCAAGACCTGCGGAAAGAGCTGTTCGAGAAAATCCAGGTTTCATCGAGAAACACCCAAAGATTTTTATTTTCTCCTAAATCTTTATTTTCCATAAAACCTTTTGAAAATTTCCTTCTCATGCGTTGCACATTTGGTTTTTCCATTAAGCCTAAGTTACTTATAAATTTCATATTTTGCTTTTTATATTGTCAGCAACTGCCACTATGCGATCCTAAAAAATACATTCATAAATATATTTAAATCTTAAAATATTTGGCACATCTGAGGTATTTTTAGATTATGATACTTTTAAAACGAGTTATTTTACCTTTTGCAAGATCACTATTCTGATAGCATCATTTTTCAAAAATTATTTATTAGGTTATATTTTCTTACCTCCGACTCATCACAGCTCTGAAGTGGGTTTCGAAGCTTTTCTAAACTGGAAATACAGTAATCATTGTGATTTATACACAAAAAAATATTTATTCTAGTGGTTTTTTCTTAAAACCAATAAAAACTTAGTACAAAATAAAATAAATTATTAAATATAAAAAATGTCAAATAGTCCACACATAAAAAAATAAAATCACTGCCGAGTAATCTCTAATCTCACTAATTACTTTAAAACACGAAATAACACACCCAAAGACAAAAAAAATTAATACAAAAATTGAAACGCCGTTAATCCATTACTGGATGATTTACACCAATCAGCTGATTTAGACGTTGAGTCTAGTAATTTTTGTTTTTGAACATGTAAGCCAACACAAAAATGTTGCTTGGACAAACTATATATCTATCGTTCATGTAAATTTTCAGCTTCTTGGAGATTTATGCAAGGGTTAATGTCTATTTTGACCGGATAAAGTCCTTTTTGGGATATGTCTTATTTATGTATTTTTTTTAGTAATCATGACAAGTATAAAAAATCAAACAAAATTTATCAAAATCCATCTTTACGAAAAACTCGTTTTTAACTTTGAAGGACTTATTAACTTAACGCCACCTTTAAAGAAAGCTATATTCGATGTGTATTGCATCTAATTGGAAACATCTCGAAAGTTATTTTTCGTTGATAGCTTCTACTTTGAGTTACTTTGTGGCAAATGATATTGGTTTTGCAAAAAAGGAATAAAATTACTTTATATATTGGAAACTTAAATAAGAGGTGTATAAATGTAATAACAAGCCACCTAACGTATTTTTTTAAAACTTTTTAACAGTATTTTTTTACTTGTATCACCTTTTAAATTAAAACTTGGTTTTAGGGTTTCTTTTTCGAGGCATCGATTGCGAATCTAAAATAAGCAGGGTTTAGACTTATTTGTGTCAAAGTTATAAGTTTCGTCAATTTTTTCGTAAAATTTTAATAGAATGATATTATTATCAACTTATTAATTTGAGCATAAAAAAGTAAAGAAACTAGTGAAAACCGCATTTTAATATGCTAATTAATTCTTAACTTATTTATATTGTCAGATAAACAACGCGGCGTTTATATTGAGAATGCCATGACAACAAAAACCATTTGTTTCTCTACCGGCGGAGTGTTGATCGCGTTGTTAAATTTAGCAATGGACTTAGCAATTGTTAAAAGCTAACAACGGTTTAGAATGTTTAACAAAACGTCATTGTCAGTGTTATTAATTGATTTTAGTTGGCAACCTGTCAAAATCTGACATTTTGTTAAACATTCTAAACCGTTGTTAACTTTTAACAATTGCTAAGTCCATTGCTAAATTTAACAATGCGATCATTACTTGGCCGTAAAAGTATTAAATAATATTAATAATATCCTTATTATTTGTTTATTATTAATTTAATAACAGCAATAATAATAACACGGCCCGTGGATAATAGTAGCTGATTTATTATTGTCTACGGGCTTTGACTAATTGTATCTTCATTGTACTGGAAAAGGAGGCACATTTTCAGTTTCTCTTAAACAGTTGATAAAAAGGCGATTATTAAAAACCAGTCAAAATGACGCAAATAGCAGCACCTGAAAACGTCTTAAAAATCATATTTTGCTCCTGCAAAGCAGGATACGGTTCAGAACGTGACTGCAGAAAAGTTGCCCTTTATTGCTCATCGGCTTGTATTGTTTGCAGTGGAAGTGACTGCGATAACCATCCACCACATGAAAACATAACATCTCCGATACGCAAAAAAATATATTTCGAAAATTCTGGTACATTACTCTTTATATAATATTTTTTATTAAAATTTTATCATATTTTCTTAAATATCCAATACAGAATATGTTTCTCATACTCTTCATCAATTTTGATAAACCTAACCATTTAGCCACTAATCGACATCAAAGTTTATATCAGTTTCATCAAAATTAACCATCTACTTAAATGGAATAAACAAATCAAGTCGCCTTGTGTCAAATGAATTTGACAGCTAATGATTTTGTAAGTATATTTATTAATATATTTGTCAACAAAAAAACTTAACACTAATTTAATATCTAACTAATCTTAATGTTAACTTATTTTTTTTTCTTTAAAAACAAAAAAATTATAACATATTGCCCCCCATTAATTTCTATACTTTAATACTCTTTAAAAAATGTCTTCTTATGCAAAAAAATATATCAACTGTATTTTTAATAATATTACAACCATTCATTATCCGTTGACGCAAATCATTTATATCGTTTACCGGCGTCTTATAGACTTAAGCTTTCAAATAGCCACAAAAAAAAAGAAATCCATTGAATTAATATCTGGGGAACGGGGTGCCCAAGATAATGGACCGTTTCGTATAATCCACCTATCAGGCAATGATTCATTTAAGAACCTTTGTACAGCCACATTAAAATGGGGTGGAGCTCCATCCTGAAGTAGCCACATGTTTAATCTAGTTCGTAGGGGAACATTTTCAAGATGGTTTGGATGGATGGATTAGCAATTCCCTTTTGTAACGCAAGATTCCTTTTGCTAATACCTGGATTTTCTTCTACTCTTTTAATAACTTTTTAACAGTTCTGACATGCCTTGGTCTGCCTTTATTGGAAAACCCAATTTTGAAAGAACCTGTCTCACCAAGTCGTCTGTGAAGTTGCAATATAAATCCGCCGGGCCTCTTTTGCATTCCCATGTGCTTGCCCATAACAAAAATGCATATCACGGTACTCAATATTTGAATATTCTCGTTTCATTTTATAGCAATGTATGTTTTTAACACGGAAAATTATTTCAAACTCAACAGTGATGCAACCAATATTTGTCAAATTTTGCAAATTACAAAATTTTACACAAGGCGACTTGATTTGTTGATTCCATATAAATACATGGTTAATTTGGATAAAACTGATAAAAACTTGGATGTTAAATAGTGGCTAAATGGTTAGGTTTATCGACATTGATGAAGAGTTTTTTATGTTTTTAATTGCCTTTAGGCTGGTGTATTTAAATTTGCAATATCTGTCCAAATGAAAAAGATAGGAGTAAATAAATTTTGTTTTTAGGTAAAGTGCCCTCTAGGGGGTTCAAAAGAACTACTTTTTAAATTAAATATTAGAACCTAAAGAGATCGGTTTTTATGCCGAACATAAACTAAATTGATAAAAAATAAATTTATATGGCGGAAAAACAAACTAAAAATTGAAATTTGACCCCGTATCTTGGTAACCATGGAGATTTCAACATTGTCAAATGACTTTCTACGTTATTTTCCTACGTAGAATTACCTCTTCAAATTTCCTAACGCATTTTTCAAAAAACCCCGTATAAAAAATATTCATAGGCAATTATTACAGTTAGGAATGGAAATAAAATTTTTGCTTACAGAAATTAAAGTTCACAATATCTTGGAAACTATGAAAAATACAAGAAATTTTTATAAACCATTTTTTTAGAAAATTTAATAATCTATATAAAGATTTTTGTAAAAAAAAACAAAAATTAATACGTAAAAAATCAAAGCGATTTAAAAAAAATAATTTAAAATTTTTTCACAATACAAATATTTTTTGCCCCCCCAAAAAAGGTTTCTGATTTTGAATTATATAGGAAAACAAAAATTAAAATTTTTTTATCAAAATGGGGTGTTCTTAAAGGGTTTAATTAAAATGCTTCTTGG
>JAHBCN010022545.1:0-13170 GCA_019359885.1 Listronotus oregonensis
AGTGTTAGACAATGTTAGGTTTTTTAAAAACCCCCTTAAATTTGGGGCCCTTTTGATTTGGGGTTTGTTAATTGAGGCACAACGTTTCGGGGATGTACCCCCAACCGTTTTCAAGTAAAAAATTTATCCAAAAAGGGTTGAGATCACCTAAAACATCTCAAAAAAACTTAACCCGGGGAAACCCCGTTGTGTATCAATTAAAAAAAATAAAGACATTGAAAGTCCAAGATTTTAATGTTTTAAAAAAAAGTAAATTTTTTTTGAATTTTATTATGATCTCGAAATAATCACCACCGTTTTTTCTGACGCCATTGATGGAACAATGGTCACCACCTACCAGCGGCGTTAATTTACCAAAGGGTTTTTTGAAGACCATATCTAAAGATCTGTAACTGCTTAAAAAAATTTTTCAGACTCATGTAAGTATATTTTTTCCTTTTTTTATGTTAAATCGTCAATTAAATTTTTTTGTTTTTTCCGAACAGCCTCTGTATTACAATATAGGATGTAGACAGTTTACTAACAAACATCCATGTGCATTATTCTTCTAGGTTACTATACAGTCAAGTTTTAAAACAACTTACGGTTATGTCAATAATTGTTTTTTACCATTTTTTTTTGTAAAAGGATAGTCTTTCAAAGATTGATTATTTTTTGGGCCTCTCCTAGATGGCAGGGGACGGCATCGGTGCCCATTCAAAATTTCAAAATTTTTTTCTCGAACAAAAAAAATCCGGTTTAAGGGGAAAGGGAAAAAAAAAGGGGATTGCTATTGGTCTAAATGTAAAAGCCGTCAGATGCCGATGATGCCGGCCGTTCAAACGTGTTCGACCACTATTCGACTATTTGTCAGTATTTTTTTAAAAAAACGTCATTTGACCTCTGTTTCTTTGCCTTGCAGTTAAATTGTGTTGTGTTATTGTGTGATAAACCTATAACTGCCAGTTTTAAGGTTTTATATAACTAATTTATTGTGCCATTTGTTCCTTTTTTTTTTCAAGTTAATAAACTCTAAACAAAAAGTAAAATTAAGATATTTGTATGAAAAAAAAAATTAATTTTTAAAACACTTTCCTAAAAAGTTATTTTTCTGTTTTTTTTTTTGAAAAAAATTTTTATTTTTCTTTTATGGTTTTTAAATATCCATAAATAGTTTTTTATAAGTATTTTTTAGGATTTTTGGGTCCATCCCCCCGGGGAAAAGAAAAAACCTAAAAATTTTTAAAAAATTTTTTGTTAAAACCCCCTTTTTAAAAAATTACCATGATTATTGCATGCGTTTTTATGTGGATAATAAGAAAAACTGGATTTATAAAACGAAGTTTTAATTACGAAATAAACAGGGGTTTACGTCTTTATCGGGAAAAAAAACTCAAATCCAAAAATTAGAAAAAATAACGTTACAAAATGAAATATTCATTAAAAAAAACCTCTACACTTTGTAAAATTATATTAAAAAAAGGAGAAAATGTAGAAACGCAAAGAGATTATATTATTATTATTATAAACAGATACCCGTATTTTTTAAAAGGATAAAGGGGGATTATAAGAATAATAACTTTTGGGGGTCGATGGTGTTTTCCCCCAAAGGGGCCCTTTTTTGGCCCCCGAGGGGATATACGGACCAAACCCGGGGTTTTATCCTTATTAACCGTGGTGCCTTCAACGTTGTCCGACTAAATATTCTTTATATAAGAAAAATTTGAATGAATTTTGAATGTTTGCAAAACAAATCAAGTACTAGCATTTACCAAAAAAAATTGTCGAAACGTAATTGTTGTAACCACGTTTGTGGTTATTTTTCAAAAAAAAAAAAAATTTTTTCCGTTGGGGGCAAAAATGTAAAGTAGTGGAAAATCCCATCCCCCAAAGGGGTTTTTATAAAAATTTTAAAACTGCAAAAAACTGAGCATGCGCGTGAGTTATATGGGGCCGGGGGAGACAGAGTTTTAAAAAAACGTTTTAATTATTTTGGGGAAAAAAACTTTATTTTCAACTTTCCTCGAAAATATAACAAATTTTGATTTTGACAGAAATTGATTTCCCAAAAGAATTAAAAAAAGAAGTGTTTAAACAATAAAATTTCCCCATATTTATAACATATTCTTATCTAATAAAGTATGAGGTGTCTATTGTCTAGCTCAGCAATTATGGAGATGTAACTCCCCAAATTTTAAAAGGGGGATATAAATTTTTTTAAAATTTGTATGGCCTAAATAATAAAATTTTCGTAACTTTCTTTTCTTTTTTAAGTTTTACACATAATAAGGCCATAAATATTTAAATTTTATTCTTTTAAAAATTTTTGTTTTATGAAAAAAAACTGCCAAAAAATTTTTTTTTTAAAAAATATTTGTTTGGTTAAAATTTTGGGGTTTTTTTTTGTTTTTGTAAAATTTAAATTTTTTTTTTTAAATCATTTAATTTATCAAAATTAATATTTTTAAATTGACCAGTTTTATTTTTTTTAAAAAGTTTTTTTTTTTTTCGGTTATATCAATATCCGGAAAGGGTTTTTTTTATAGAGCAACTTGGGGGTTTTTATAGGCACTAATAGTTATATCGCCTAATTTTAGGTTACATAGTGAATTTATTCCTAAAAAAGTAAGTTCCATTAAATAAAATACTATTTTGGGTTTCCCAAAATTTTCAACCCCAACAAATTTTTTTTTTGAGACTAAAATCCATTTATTACCCCAAAAATTTTGAAGGCTTTTTTTCGATATCAATTAGTACAGTATTACAATCATAAGTTTTATCCCCCATACCTTAAAACTGCACTTACAAGGAGTGTTATTGGTTTTCGTAATTTTATTTTTTAAAAGGGAATCTTTATAAAAACATGTTTAAAAGGGTTTATTTGGAACCCCAAAAATTTTTTTTATTAATCAATAAATATTCAAAAGTTGGTATTATTATTTTATAATTTTTTTTTATTTTTTACTGGTAATAAAAAAATTGGAAAAAATTTTATAATTTTTTTTTCTACAAAAAGGGATCTCTATTAGAAAATATACTTGCTTGTCTTTAATGTAGCTTTTTAATTCCAGTGAGTTTTCTAACTGTTGGAAATTTTCTAAAACTGGTTAAATTTAAAAATTTTTAGATTAAATTTTTTTTTAATTGCCCTTTAATTTTTTAAAAGCATATTAGAATGTTTAAAAGCTACTGTGAAAAGAATTCAATTTAGCAAAGTAATAGCATTTTCAATATTTTCTAGAATATCGTAAATATCTTGATAAAACATTGTTATTTGAAAAATTAAAGTGGATTCTAAAAATTAAAAAAAAATTGGTTTTCCCCAAATTTTTTCAGAGTTTACAGTTTCTTTTTTGATTAACTCGTGACTCTAATATTACTTGATTATGAGACACATTTTTGACAGTTTCTTTGAACTTATTAATAGAGGTATTAAAAAAGTGTCATTTGTTTGTCTAAACTGAATTTCATGTCATGTTGGTTTTTTTTTTAACAAATTGATATTTTGATCAATACGTTCAGCGTCGTTTTGATCTAAGTTACCTGTAATTGTTTTAAATTTTTGCTACCTAAGGCATTAATCAAGGCACGTTTTTTGGGTTTTTTTTGGAAGAATTTTTGATATTTGATTAGTTTTTTTTGTTTTAAGTTATCAGCTAGAGTAAACGAGTTGTGAAATTCTATTTTATATTTATCAAATTTGTTAAGATTAGCTCTAAGGGGTCATACTTATAATTGATCCCCTGAAAATTCTTGAAAAAAAGTTATTTAGGTCAAATATTTGAAAACCAATGATTTATTAACCTTTGGGCATTCCCCAATTTTGTAGGGTAGTATCCGGGGGGTAATTATTTGAGTCTTTCCCTTTTTGGACGGGGCGAAAGGGCCATCTGTAAAAGGGGGGCTTTTTCTTCTTTTGTATGAAAATTTTTTGGTTTTATGGGGTATTTTGGGTTTTAATTTTTTTTTTTTTGTTATGTTCAAGTATTTCAAAATTTTTAAAAAAGGTGAAAAATTTTAGGTTTTTTTATTTCTTTGAAATGTTTTCTTATAAACTTTTTGTTTAATTTAAAAATTCGAAAGGTTCGTTGCCTTGGTTTTGTTTTTGCTAAAACTCTTTCTTTACTTGTTTCGGTTTTATTTTTTACGTTTTCATAAAAAAAATTAAGTTTATCTTTAGGGGGAATTACATAATCGGGTAGAATGTTGGGGATAAGATTTAGGGCCCCCGACCTAAATTTGTGTCCCCTTGGGACAAGTTCATGGGCGTATACTTTGTAACGCTATGAACAGTACTATTGTATGCGATTATTGCATATGGCATTAATTCAGTTACAGATTTTTTTTTTTTTTTTTTTGTTTAAGAATTCTTAGATGTTCAATTAATTAGGGGGGAAACGTTCAACAGGGGAGTTAGATTCGTGATGTCTTGGGGTGGTAAAATGAATATTAATTTTTGAGCTTTGAGTAATTCTTTTAGAAGTTCACTATTAAATTTCCCCGCATTATCACACGTAATTGTTTCTGGGAACCAAAATGAGAAAAATTTATTAATTTGTCACAAACCGATTTTGCATTTTTATCGTAAGGGTAGGCCTGCCAAAATTTTTTTGAAAATTTGTCAAATATAGTTAAGAAATTTTGAGTTTAAAATTAAAAGTATCCATTTTATCATTTGAAACGGTTTACAGGGGGTCCCGTTTTTGTAAGAGGAATATAAGTTTTTTGTCTACTATATTTTGCAGTTTGACATATAGTACAGTCATTAATGTATCGATTTATGTCTTTTTTTTTTTTTGGGCCCAAAAATATAATAAAACCGTTCATAAGTTTCCGTTATACCTCTATGATTTTTTTACTTTCATGTTGGTGTTTAATTAGCAAATTTTTTTTTTTCCTGTTCGCTTATATTGTTAACTAATTTGGTGCAAAAAAAGAATTTTGGGGTTTGTAAAATATAGATTTTTGAATATACTGACTAGTTCTTTACTATAAAAAAAACAAATAAAATTTTTTTCAGTATTCATGTATTCTTTAATAAAGTTTTTTTTTTCGGGGGGTTTTTGGGGAGGTCTACGTGATTAATTGTATTTTTTCAAATTTCTCTGTTTTTAATTTTTATGTCGGGGGGTTTTTAATTTAAGGATTGAAAGGGGGTTTTTGTTTATTATTTCGTCAAAAAAGTTTAGGTTTGCATTGCCTGAATCAGCCTGATTACTATGAACTGTAGAGTCAGAGGTCTTTTTGGGGTTATTTGGATGTCAAATAATATTAATTTTTGTTTCCCGCATCCGGTTTTTTCTAATGAATCGCTATTGTTTGTTTTATCGTTTTTTTCATTGTCTTTCTCTTGAATTGGTTTTTAGCAAGGTCTCGTAAATATTCTGGGGTTTCAAAATTTGAATCACCGGGGTTGTTAATTACTGATTCGTTTTCATAAATATTTATTTGTATACCAGATAAAGCGTCAGCTTTTTTAAAATTTTTTCTACCTTTTTTGTATATTATTTGGTAATCATACCCTTCAAAAAAGTAATCGCCATCTTATTTTTTGAATTTGTTTTTCCTTTTAAATTCATGATCCAAAAAAAGGGGGCGATGATCTGAATAAATATAAAATTTGCGACCGAATAAATAGGGCCCCCAAATACTTACAAGCCCATATTATCGCGGGAGTTCCAATAACCGAATATCGAGTTTCTGATTGGTTTAGAGTACGTGAGGCATATGCCACTGGTTTTTCATTAGGTATGGGGGCCTTTTTTGATAATACTGCACCTATAGCATAATTACTTGCGTCTGTAGTTAACACAAAAGGTTTAGAAAAATCTGGGTATTGGAATCGCGGCTTAATTAAAAATTGTTTACAATGATTAAAAGCATTAACAAATTCAGGAGTATGTTCAATTTTAACATTTTTTTCAAACATCTAGTCAAAGGTTTGATAATTTTAGCAAAATTTTTATGAATTTTACGATAATAGCCTACAAGACCGAGAAAAGATTTAATTTCTTTAGGGTTTTTAATCAAAGTTTTTGACTGCGTGTATTTTGTCGGGTTTTGGGCGAACACCTTCGTTCGACATGACCTAGATATTGAACTTCTTTTTTTAAAAAAAATTAAAAATTTTTCGAGTTGAATTTTTTTAAAATTGGTTTCTAATCTATCAAAAACTATTCTTAAAAAATTTTGATATGTTCCCCTAAACTTGTGCTGAAAAATTTTTAAAGTCATCGAGATACAAAACAAATTTTTTCTGTAATCCCCCGAAAAAATTATTCATTACTCGTTGAAAGGTTACAGGAGCATTTTTTCCCGAAGGGCATTCTAAAAAAAATTATAGTGCCCTATCTGTGGTAAAAGCTTTTTTGGGGGAAATCTTCCTTTCATTTGAATTTGATAAAATCCGTTGGCCAAATCTAGGGTTGTGAAATATTGAGCTTTGCCTAACTTATCTAGAATTTCTGTAATATTCGGGGGGGAAATTTTCATCGATCGTGTTTTTTTTTTTATATTGCGAAAGTCAATGCACATGCGCCATTTTTTTGCCTGATTGGTCTAGCTTTTTTTCCCCAACCAAATGGGTGATGACCAAGGTAAATTTTTAGTCCCTAATTTTGAGATAAAAGTTTGATCGTTAACTTCTTTTTTTTACTTCCGGATAGCGATATGTTTTTTGTAGATAGGGGTCTCGTTAGTCATTTTAATTTAAAGTTTTATGGCATTACAAAAAAATTAAGGGTACGTCTTGGGGAAGAAAAATGTTCTATATTCAAAACATAATTTTACGTATCTGTTCTTTTTTTTCCCGATTGCGATGGTTGAGTTTTAAAATTTTTTTAAATTAGTTTTTTGTTTAATATCTAAGTCGCGATTAATTTTTTTTTTTTATATACGGGGTAGTCAATAAAGTTCATTTCGTTTACATTAAGGGGTTCAACTTCAAAATAATCTGTAAAAGTAATTTTGATTGGATTTTTTTTTTGGTTTAGTGCTGGGGAAAAAATTAAATTATTTTCTTTTTTACTAAACATTCGGGGAATTTGATGCTATCTAAATTTTGATAAGGAAGAATGCCAAATCCATTTGATAAATTTACTGGAATTTTTTTTTTTTAATAGTTCTTGGAGGGATAATATATGTAAAATTACTTTTAAAAGAATTGGGGGGAAATTTTTTTAAAATTTCCCCGACAAATCGGGATTTGGGTTTTAGGCAATTTTAACATAGAATCATTAAAATCTAGACTTGCTTTTTTAATTTTTTATAAGATCTAAGCCGATTAGTCCGTCAAATTTATTTAAAAAAATTAAAAAATAAAATTTGTGTATACCAGGTGTGCAAAAAAATTTGGAAAAAAATTTGGGAAAAATACTTGTTATGAAAAGATGTTGCGTGGAAAGGGGTTGGGGGAAGAAATAATTCTGACTGTAATAAATTTGGAAAAAAATTTTATAAGCTATTTCAGGTTTAATAAAACTTCTTGTACCTTTTCCGTGTCTAATAAAAATTTTCGTTTAATTCGGGAAAAAAATAAAAGGTAATTGGTTATTATTACTGTTTAAAAAAAATTTTGTTGTATTCAGTTTTGGCTCGTTAGTGTAAAATTTTTTTTTCGATAAATTATTTGGTATATTAGGGGGGTTTAGGTTGTTAAAACCTACATTTGGGTTTAGGTTAGCTGGGGAAAAAACCACCCTTTTTTGTTTAGGTTATTGAATAACCTTTTTTGGGTTTAGGTTAGCTGAATAACCTACATTTGGGTCATATTCATAGGTTTGATCATATGCTACATAAGGGTTTTCGTATTCCAATGAATATTCGGAATAGTCGTTTTATTATCCCCAAAAATTTTCCAAAAAAAAGGGGTTTTAATTTTTTTTTAAGGGAGTTTCTAATTGTTCATTTTGGCTAAGAACTTCTTGATTATAAAATTTTTTTGAAATAAATTTTTTTTTGAGCTTGACTTAAAAGAGTTATTTAAAACTGTATTGCCCGAACTTGTATCCATAGGTTCTGGTTTTGGTAAATTAGTTCTACGTGACATTTGCCCAAAAAATTTTATTAAAAAAAGGTCTAAAATTTTTTTTTAGAAGGAAATCTATTAGCAGAAAAAAATTTTGGGTTTATTTAATGCATTTGAAAAAAATTTTGGGGTTATTAAAATAATTTGGTCGTTGCTGATTAAAAAAAGGGGTTTTTTGTGGAAAATTATTTTGGGGGGGAAAAAAATTTGGAAAAACTTAAAAAAGATTTTGTGGTGTAAAATTAGGTGTATTATTAAAAAATTTCTATAAAAGGGGTTTAAGTAGTTGGACTATATATGTGCCTATTTTGCGAAAAATTAAAATTTGGTTTTTTTGTTTTTAATATTTGGTATCGGTGGTTAATATTGAGCCTTTTTGCATTATTTTTAAAATAAACAAAATTTTCTTTCCCTCTTACACATGACATAGCTTTTTTTTAAAATATCTGGTGATTTAAGTCTTACTATTAACTGAAATTATATGGAAGGCCATTTATAAAAGTTTTTTTAAGCAAATTCTTCGTAATGTTTTATTTTGACTAGTTTTTTTAAACATGCGGCCGTTAGTTGCATTTAATTTTGCAAAAAAAAAACTTCTAGAATCTTGGATTCTCATTCCAAATATTAAAGGAGGTTCATTTTTAAGGGTTTTAAATTTAATTAAATCTTGTATCAAGCAATCAATTGATTTTCTGATCTGAGAAAGTTAAAACTAACACCCTTTTTAAAAGTGCCCAACTGTTTAACCCCTTCTAGAAACTATTAATTCTGCAGCTCTTCCGGTTAATTTACTTAAAATTGTATCGAATAAACAAATATTAATGGGGTTTGCTGCATTTGTTTGTCTTGGAAAGCCACTAGCAAATTTTCAACTGCTGTTATAAAGCGATGTAATTTTTGGATTTCCATAAAAAAAGGGAACATTGTCGGGGTTGGTATTTTAAAATTTTTATAATTTCTTTTGGCATTACGGGCCGTTCAATAGATAATGTGTTTAATGAATCAAAAAGGGGGTTTCTAAATTAAACTCGTTAATTGGGGCCCCAATTTTAAACAAAAATTTTTTCAACCTTATAAATTCAGAAAAAATGTAAAAAAATACACTTAAAATAAAAAAGAAGGTATTTGCAAAAACAACTTACTTAAAGTTATGAGCTCTATTGTTTTTTGCAAATATTGTAAAATAAAATTTTTAATTACAAAAAAAATAGAAGAAAAATTCATTTGAGATGTCTTGATGTTTCTTGTTTTTTTTGGGGTTTTTTTTAAACTAGCTGGTTAGGCGATGTTTGTCCTTCCCAGGTTCCCCAGGTTCAGCGATGCTTGTCCAAACCCTTGGCTGGAACCCAAACCCATATGCCCTCGGTTGAATCCCCCGGACCCTGTTTTTTTATTGCTGGGTTGAATTTCTGATGGATCGGATCGGCGATGAATTCTTCTTTTTCCCGTGTTGATGCCTGTAGCCCCCCCCGATCGGTACCCTTTTTTTACTCCAATTTTACACTTTGTAAAACTTTTGCGAAGATCACTTCACTTCACCGATTTTCACGAAGGTTCATTTTTTTAGAAAACCCCAAAGAAACCGCACAAAAGAACTTAGTACGTCTCAAAATTCTCTCAGACTGCGCCAGTTATATGCCCCCGGGGAGACAGATTTTTAAAAAAAATTTTTTAATTCTCTGGAAAATAACTTTATTTTCAACTTTCCTCGAAAATATAACAAATTTTGATTTTGACAGAAATTGACTTTCAACAACAGAATTAAAAAAAGAAGTTTTTTAAAAAACCCCAATTACTTATATTTATAACATACTTATCTAATAAAGTATGAGGTGTCTATTTTTATTTAAAAACAATTATGGAGATGAACTCGTGTGCCAAAAAAAAATAGGCGCATTTACAAGAAAAAATATTTCCTTTTTTAGGCCTGGCGGGGGGGAACCCCTGCGTGGACCGTGTGGACGAAACCGTTTTGATGGCTTATTTTAAAGGGGTTTGTAGAGCCCCTATTCCCCAAAAATTTTTCCTTTGGCAAAATTTTCAATGTAATGTAAAGAATTTAGTTCATAGGGATAAGAAGTAATAAAGTTGATTTTCTGCAACACTTCCTAAAGCAACTTGGGGGGAAAATTTTCAGCCTAAAAAGTCGAAGGTTCTGACTCGCGAACAAGTTATAACTTTTTTTTAAAAAGCGCCGACTGAAAAAATTTGGGGGATAAAGTTGCATTGGGGGTAAAAGGGTATTCCCCGGGCTTGTAGAAGGAAAAAAGCTTGTGAAAATGAAGTTTTCCGATGTGCGTGATATGGGTCAGCATATATTTATTGACATTCCACAAAGTAAAAAAAAGGGGAAGCAAAAGGGCTTTTTGGTTTTTTTGACAGTGAAATGTGCGCAACAAAGTTAATTTTTGGACTATGTATCTTTGCGACCCCCAAAAATGCACCTATTGATAGGTTTTTTTTTTCTATCGTGATGAACTATGTACTGTGCAGCCTATAGGTAAAAATACATTTGGAAATAACCCTTTAAATTCTTTTATATTTGAGTTTTGATGCTAAGGCGTACACAGGTCATTGTTTAAGACGTACAGCGGCAAAAAATTTTTTCTGATGGGGGGGGAGTTCCGAGAGCTTAATGAGGTTAGGGGGGTGGGGAAAGTTCTTCAGCACGAGGGTACGTGGATGATAGTAAAAGCTCCAAATTGGTAATGCTTCCCCCTTTGTTGGGAAAAAATTTTAAAAAAACACAGCAACTGCGGTGGGGGGTGGAAATGTCGAATTTTCCGGTCGGGGTTTAAAATTGACGTTTTACTTTTTAAAAAAATTTTTATTATGATAAGTATATTGTGTAAGTATGTTTGTATTTTCGTAATAAATACCTAAATGAAGATAATTTATTGTTTATTTATTGGTAAATGGTAAAAAACCCAGGGGAAAATTTCGTATTTAACTGACTTTGAAATAATATTATTTTCAAATAATATACCAGTCGGAATTAAAGTTAATAACGGTTTAGAATGCTTTTAAAAAAAAGTTATGTCAGTTTTTTAATTTTTGGGGGAACCTATAAAAAACTGACATTAAGTTACATTTTAAAACGTTTTTAACTTTGTGCAACCCGCCATGTCTGCGACATCCCCACAATTTTGCATTTTCACCCAAAAAACAGAACTGCCTCACATTTTTTCAAACAGCTAAAGAAACAAAGCAAAAAAAATTTTACAGGGTGGTTTTTAATTTTCGTTAATTATTTATTAATTACTCAATACTTTTTGAAATTAAAAAAAAAGTAGTTAGTTTTATCTAAGAACCAAAAAAACTTGTCAACGAAAAAATTATCTGATACTAAATCTACCATTTTATTAAATGTGTTTTTCCTTTGGCTATGCAATGTATTTTTTTTTTTTTAAAATTGTAGGCGTTAAAAAAGGGTTTTATGACATTATTTCCCAAAAAAAAGTAAAAGGGTGAAAAAGTCGGTGAATGGGGGCTGGCTACTCCATGCTTCGACTTGTTAAGAAATACTTTGACTATCACAATAACTAACACCGGTTTACGGGCTTTTAAATAAAAATGCAGAAGATCTGATATTGGCGGTTTTTTAGTAATAATTTTTTGAATTCATTACGAAAAAATTTAAAAGGCAAGAAAAAAAAAAGTTGCGTTTTTTATCTCAAAAACTATACCTTGGCCACTGCAAAGATTATCGGCGTATTAAGGCGGTTTTTAACTATATGAGTACGTTTATTCTACAAAGTTAATCAGATAAGGTTTCATCTGGCCCAAACCTTTAACCAAAATTTTTAAACCCCCAAAGTCGTTTATGCCACGATAATTTAATCTTTAAAATAATCCCGTTTTGATCCGAAAAATTTTTTTGGCGTAAACATATGTTTTTTTGGCTAACTT
This sequence comes from Listronotus oregonensis, assembly GCA_019359885.1. Taxonomy (NCBI): domain Eukaryota; kingdom Metazoa; phylum Arthropoda; class Insecta; order Coleoptera; family Curculionidae; genus Listronotus; species Listronotus oregonensis. The sequence continues at coordinate 11,915 of JAHBCN010022545.1, forward strand.
CAGCCTTTAAAAAATGTCAAGTCACCCAAGTCATTAACCTCCATTCCATTTGTGTTTAGTTTTATCACTCATTTTTTACTTAATATTGCAAAACAAATCTAAAAAAAAGCTCAAGATAAACAAAACAACCAAAAAACAAAAAAAATAAAATTTTTTAACCCCAAAATTCAACCGGTTAACTTAGGTACAAACTTCTGTCAGTCTGAATCCAAAGGTTTTTACCTGTTGGGGCTGCAGCCACTGAACTGCAGCACGATCCCAAGAAAAAGTCCAATCCAGCAAAACAAGAGGAATTTTCTTATACGACTATATCGGATGGAAAAATCAACCCGAAACGTTTTTTCCGGCCATTTTGAGCAGATAACAGAATTTTTATCGGATGCAAGGTAGACATAAACGTACTCTATGTAGTCATTTTTACAATTTTTTTTTTTGCTTTTTTGCGAAATACGGGGCAGTTCTAAATTTTTTTAACGAAAATGCAGAATTGCTATATTTCATAAACTATGTAGACCAAAAAATTTTTAAATTTCCCCGGGGTTTTTTTAACAGGGGTTTGGAGAATTCATTGCAATAATTTTTAAATAAGCTTTGTATTAAAAAAAAAAAGGCCCATTTTATCTCAAAAAAAAAGACATTCGGCAATATTGCAAAAAATTATAACCCCAAACAGGCATATATAAAAACCGTGTGTAGTAATTTTTACGTTTTTTTTTTTTGCCATTTGCAAAATACGAGACCGTTCCGGGAGTCCTGGGGAAAGGCACTATATATATTTATGACTAACCAAGAATTCCAAAATTTTTTTTTTTTCTTCTTTTTTATACCTGGCTTAATTTCTTGTATAACCAGCAAAATAGTATTGATGATTGATCTTATACATGATTGTTTATAGTACTAAATTAGAATAAATATTTTAAAGCAAAACACTTTTAATTCTTATGTTGGTTAATTTTGTAGATATGTTCTATATTGCTGTAGCTGATTTATACATCAAAAAAACTTTTTTTGGGTACTCATATAGTGGGACCACTTCGGTCCTGGTCCCCCAAGGTTTGGGGGCTATGTGGGCTCAAAAAATATTGACCCCTGCGAATTAGAATATCGTTTTAAAAATATTATTATTTATTTTAAAATTTGCAAAAAATTTACCAACTTTTGTTTCCAAAATTGCCTATACAGAAAAAAAAATTTAAAATTTTAAAAAAGCAGCCTTTATTGTTTTATTTAGGTAATACCTTTTTAAAATTTTATAT
>JAHBCN010022546.1:0-13183 GCA_019359885.1 Listronotus oregonensis
ACTGATATCTTTTCTGTTAAGCTTACTTACACCAAAAACAATTGTATTTTCCCACAATAGACGCACGGTATGGAAATTTTGATAATAGATTTGGACGCTCGGTTACTCGAGCGGGAGTCCCCGAGAGAAAATACGTTCACACGCTGCTATACAGGGTAATTTATAAGGAAATGTCAATACTTCAGGTACGTAGTCAGGGTCCAAAAATAAACATAAAAGTCTATACAAATATGGGTCCGCAAGGCCTTCGTTTCCGAAATACAGGGTGTTAAAGTTTTTATTTAATGTTTCGTTTTTTATTACAATACATGCATAGGCACTTTATTTATTTATTTATTTTTATTTATTTATTTACAAACTTAACAGGAAAACCATATACCCTATTATAAAGTAGGGTTGGGATTCATTTATAATAAAAGGACTAAAATTATTATAAATGAGGGAAAAACACCAGCTTCATTTGGCATTTAAAAAACACCCATTAAAATAAATACTAAAAAATTTCCCTAAAATAAGGGAAAAACAAAAGAATAGCATACAAGTGATGGTGATCCCTCTATTTATCATTCAGTCTTGCTATACATATAATTAAAAGTTCTACAATTATCACAGACACTTTTACAATATAACCTCCCTAAGATGTCCCCTTTAATGCACTAAATCTAAGGAAAAAATATCACTATTTAACTAAAACCCCATTTGTCCTGCACATATTTTGCAAAGGCGAGTTAAAAAACTATTAGTATGTACAGCACTAACATGGTCAATGTATTCCGAGTGTTAGGGAAGGGACATTTATTTTTATCAAAGACAAGAAACCCACCATCATATATTAAATTATGCAAAATTTTATATAAATAAAACCCCCACTAAAATCTTTTCTCTTTTACAGCGTTTCTAACCCGAAACGATGCAGTAATTCTTACTTTAAATATAAAAGTCATATGATCCCGTATCTTTGTAGTCAGATACCTTAAAAACTTATTTTGAACTTTTTCCATAGCATACGAATGAGACGGGATAGGTGGATTCCATACTGTGGAAGCATATTCAAGAGGCTTCTTACATAAGTAACATAAACTGTTTAATACACTGTACACTTTGAAACCGTCTTGTGTTTCTAAATAAATCCATACATTCCAGAAGCCCGTCTTGATACCTCGGCAATATGAATTCGAAAACTCAAGTCCGATTCAAATATAACACCCAAATCACATATTTCCTGCACCCGGTCCAGTGCCACGCCATTCATTCTATACTTATAACCTACAGGAGACTTCTTTCGTGAAAACGTAAGGACCATTTAAATATTAAAATAGAGTTTTTTCTCTGTCCATTGTACAACTTTTGTCTATGTCTTCCTGTAATTTAATACAATCATCAACGTCATTTATACTGGCAAACAATTTTAGATCATCTGCAAAGAACAAATATCCGAATTATTTATTACTTTTTTTAGGCTGTCTATAAACCAAAGAAACATCAGAGGACCCAGATTAGAACCTTGAGAAGTCCCCGACGTTACCAAATAACTCCTCGATTGAAAACCCCTAACACAAATGCTTTGCTTTCTGTTACTTAAGTAAGACCCAAGCAGCAATAATAATTTACCACATATCCCAAATTCCCTTTCAGCAACATTCAAAAGAACATTATGCAGTACGTTGTCAAAAGCCTTTGCAAAGTCAGTATATATGACATCGACTTGTTTTCGTTTATCAAGAGAATGAGTAATATATTGTGTTACATTATTTCTATTGCTTACTGTTGAGCGTTTATCTATAAATCCCTGCTGTCTGTGCGATATTTTTTGTTTTGTTTGAGCATGAACATATTTGAAAATTATGGACTCAAAAAATTAAGCTAAAACTGATAGTATAGATATGGGGACGATAATTTTTTACATTTATTTTGTCATCTTTCTAAAAAAAAAGGACAAACTCGAACTTCTTTCCAAAAAACTGAAACTTTCCCGTTTTTAAACTTAAATTAAATAAAAAAACTAAGTGGTTTTATGATAAAGGCCACAATGCCCGATCAATATAAGTTTGAATCTTATCTGGTCCCACTGATTTATTTATTCTAAGGTTCCTGACAGCTTCATAAATGTCCTAATCAGTCCTTTACATCAATATCCATACATTCATTACATTTTTCATGTAATATCAGTTCACTCGCCTTCACTCTTTTCCAATAGGCGTTTTTCATGATTTTTTTTATTAGCTTATTGCAAAGCCACATGAAAATAAAGGGCCAAAAATATTTTTTTCACGATTTTTTTGGCCTCCGGAAACCCTTTTAAAAATCAATTTTAAGTTTGAATTTTGTAGGCCCGTGACGTCACGGCCCTAAATTTTTATTGGTGGAATTTCTGGTTTGTTGTCAGCTTTTTGTTATTCGATACGCCTGTCATCAAATATCGATATGCGCAACATCTACAAAGTTGGCGTTTCCTGTCAATTGTCATATTGTCAATGTCAGGCCCCTGTTAACCTGTTAACCTCTTTTTATTAATAATTTTAATTTGTAAAATAGTGTATTTTCTTCCCAAATATTCAAATTTATTACTATAGTTATTATTATCGCCAAACTTTCCTTGATATGAACCCTTTTTACGAGTAAATTTCCGTTATTTTATTCAAAATGAAAAAAGTGTATTGTTATTATTTGCGAAACCAGAAGCCGGCCGAGTTTAGGATCTTCAAAAATATTCTTTTCTTTCAAAAACAAGACGATAGAGAAAAGCCTGATGTGCTGCTGTAGGTATTGAGAAAATGCCCAAAGGACATGCCTATTATTGTTGTGAAAAACATTTTGATGTAAGTTTTTATGTTTTATTCCAATTGAAACTATTTAGGTAGTCTGGCTGTGTTTTAGTGTAAAAATCTAAAAGCATTTCGCATTTTAGCATTTCGTTAAAAAACGATACGATTGTCGATATCGATAGTTCCTAAACAGACTTGGCATCCATGTTGAATTTGATTGGTTAGGCGAGTGGCGGGCTATTTAAATTACAATGATAATTAAACTTTAAATAGAAAAGTAAGGGGTTTGTATTTTTCCGTGATATTTAGCAGGTTTTGCTTAATTGTGTTTCTACTTTTAATGTTTACACACAACATTATCAATATCAATTGAGTGAAAATACCCTATTATACACAGACTCAAAATGCATTGCAAACGAATTTATAATTGCATCTCCATCAGTCATTACACGCTCTTTCAAATGCATTTTACTGGGAATCTGCACCGATCCCCTCTTGTCGTTGATAAATTGCCAGAACGACTTGGAATCCGTGATCATTTCATGTTGGATATAGATGTTTGTCTTACTGTATTGTTATGCAGATGTCGCGCACTTTTTCCGCAGCTTGTCTTTTCTTTTTAGGTCTATAATTATTTGTTTTGTAAACCATGCTGGATATGCTTTACTCTTTTAGTTTTTGAAACACATGCATTAAAAATGTTATAGATTTTTGAATAAAATTTGTTTACAGCCTCATTTACATCAGTATAGGATTCCAAGTCATTCCAGTCAGCTGCCTGAAACATCTCAACCATGGCATCAAAATCGGCCTTTCTAAAGTTATAGTGTATATATGTTTATGTGTATTTGATGAAAATTATAAAACCTAGCTTATGTTTTGCTAAACATAATTTAAGAACAATAATTTTATTGTAAATTAAAATACATATTGTTTAATTACACATTTTCTTTTATTTTTTTAGATTTTGCTATAACAAAATCAGATGCGTCGTATTTTTTTTAAATCCAAATATATCGAAAACGATTGCTCATATCAACCTTTAACAAGTATACCTTTTTAACGTAAAAATGGCAAAACAATTATTCAATTTACTTAAAAATGTAATACAGGGCCGTACCAAAAAGTTGTCATTGTTCAAAATAGTAAAAAGACGTGTAGGTGGCACCCCTACAAGTAAGAGCCGTACTAAGATTAGGTTCGAATCCGTCATACCAAAAACCCCAATTTTTACTCCAATATTTACATAATCATAGATTTTATTTAAAAAATAGAAAAATTAAATAAAAACTTAACACCCTGTATTTCGGAAACGAAGGCCTTGCGGACCCATATTTGTATGGACTTTTATGTTTATTTTTGGACCCTGGCTACGTTACCTAAAGTATTGACATTTTTTATGAATCACCCTGTATAAACGAACTCTGTTGCCAAAGCTATAACAATGGTAACAGTAATTATAATTTCTTTTGTGGAAAATAGGCCAAATTCGTTGTAATACTGATATTATACTTTTTTGCTATATAATAAAAAAATTTAATTATGTAAATTTTTACTTTAAAGAATTAAAATTTAATTAAAAAATATGTGTATAGTTGATGGGATATTTTTTTTTAATTATATTTTTATTTTATGTATTTCACAAATAACAAGAAATGGTGAAATTATACAACAAAAATTAATATTTTATTATTGAGAAAAAAATTGTGCAATCCGATTGATTCATTTCTACAATCTAACAACAGATTAACGACTAGTTTTTTAGAGGTTAATATCCTTTATGATTTAATATCATATCGTGTTGTTGTTTCTGCGTTGTGTTTTGTCTGTAGTGGTAATATTAAGGTGTGGTTCCTTCCACGCGGCCGTCGCATGCGACTAACGCAATGCGACTAACGCATGCGGCCGCCGTTTAATCAGGTGGTTTCTTAGGACCGCGGCTCAAACTCGCGATAGCAAAATTATTAGTGTAAAGGGAATAATCTTTGGTAAGAGTCGTGATGGATGATCTAGCAATATATTTATTATTGGAAGAAAAAGAGGATGACGAAATACTATTACAATTAGCCAACCTGAAACATAGCAATGCCTCTATAAATCCAATATTTCAGCAAAGACGCGATGAGGGTTGTTATACTACATTAATAAATCGACATCTGCAACAGGATGAAGTAAGATTTAGAAAATATTTTAGACTGAATAAAGCAGAGTTTACTTTTATTCTTGACTTAATAAAAGACGATATAAAGTCCGAGCCAGACAACAGAGTTGAATATCCAATAACCCCAAAGGAAAAATTAGCCATTGTATTAAGGTAAATCTGTACAGGGTGTACCAAATTCGAGTCTTATCATTAGGATCTGGGAAACTTGAAGAGATACGAGGTCGGTTAAATGAAGGCAAAGTTGCGCAATATGATGCTAATCAAAATGCCACCTTAGAACTTTAAAATTTTCGAATACTTACTTTTGGAAAAACCGATTATTCGCGATTTCGTTTTTATTTTTTTATAACTTTATTTGAATGGATGTAACAAAATAACTTTTACATTTTCATTGCTACTTTTTCTGTTCTACAAGATAGTGTTATTAGATTTATACGCCGACGTTTCGTCTTTGAGCTGCCATCATCAACTTTTTTTTATACGGGCCTGGATTTTTTTATTATGTATTTTAGGAGCTATAAAGTTTCCAAAACCAATAATGTATTGCACTTATTCGAAAAATTTATATTAATGGCAATTTTCATAAGAAACCATATATTAGAGAGAGTCAGACAATATATTTTTGGCAGGATCTTAGGAAAACATTACTGATTTTTTTTTGAATAAGTGCGAAACATCATTGGATTTGGGATCTTAAAAGCTCTTAAAATACGTAATAAAAGATCCAGGACCTCGTTTAAAAAAAGAAGTTTCAATTTTTATTAATTTAAAAACACCAAACATTCCACACAAAACAACACAAAACAAAATATCAGTCGCTGGCACGACTGCGGCTACACTGCTTCTTCAGCAGTCCAGTCGCATCAATCGCAGTCGTTGACAGCGGACGCATACGACGGCCGCTTGGAGCAAACCAGGCACATTTAAAAACATGAGTAGGAATGCTTTGCGACTAACGTAGTGCGTTAGTCGCATGCGGCGGCCGCGTGGAAGGAAACATACCTTTAGGTCGTTAAAATGTGTATTCTTGCTGATGTTTTAAATGTGCGTTTATTAAAATAGTTTCTTCTTCTTACAGTCACTGAATTGACCTTTAGCAAAGTGTTCATTTTTTTCATAACATTTTTTGGTCAAATTCGGAAGCTTCATGTTCAATTTCAAACAGTCATACATCATACAAAGTAAAATTTTACATAATTAAAATTTTATTAGCATTGTTTTGTTCGTCTATAGTGAAAATTATAATTGTATTTGCTTTCACAAACCTATAAAGTGTTATTCTACAAGTTTCCTTTTAGCAGCAATACTTTGTAATTTTTTGTACGTTTTAGTTCGAATTTTATTTACATCATTTATAATTAAAAATTCTTTATGTACGTATCAATTACATCAAGCAATTTATATTTTCATTAAGGAATGGGGAAACAAAGATGCTAAAGATCATATTGACGCATTTTTTTTAATATATTATTTTTATGTACGATTTTATTATAAATTGTCATTTATTATACTGTTTATTGGCCATAAAGTGGCCCTTTATATACTAGTAACATAAAATAAGTTTTATTTTACACTTTTTTATGATATCCATTTGTAACTAGCAGTTACTGCTTTGGAATATTAGGCGTATTTTCCCTTTCTCTCTTGCACCGCGTGCTAATTGATCGATAAAGAAAGGTATACAGACCACCGACCAATCAGCACGCAAAGCATAGAAGAAATTAGACTTATTGACAAACAAATCTTGAAAAAGTTTACTTAGCCACACTATTTTACTTTACCATTTCCTTTTTTGTTACAGATTCCCCTAAACCGTCCAGTTAGCATGATTTTAGACTTATCCGAAATACGAACGGCATGGCAAGATAGTGATTTTATTACGGACTGCTTGTGCTGGCATAATGTTTACCGCCAAAGACATAATTCACCTCCGCTGACTATGTCACCTGAGGTATGTTTTATAATATTATTTTCTATGACTCTAATTGTTGTAAATAATAAGGTATATCAGTGGCGGCTCGTGGTACCTAAAACAGGTGAGGCCCAAAAAAAGAATAAATTTCCACGTCACCTTGGTGCTTCAACACCTGAGGTATTATTCACTGACGCGTTGAAGTTTTTTATGGACTTCATCGCCAATAGCCCTACTAAACCATAATAAAATAATAAAAATAACTTAAAAACCTACAAATTTGTACCTTATTCAAGTACAAAAAAATAATAACAAAAAATAAAACATGTCTAACGACAACAAAAAAATGTTACTTGTTTAAGTAGTACTAAATGCTAAAAAACACAAAATAGATCTCTTATTGTTAAAAAAACAAAAATAATTCTCTTATTGTTAAAAAAACAAAAAATAATTCTCTTATTGTTAAAAAAAATAAAAATAATTATGTAAGGATATTGATAGGGACAAATAAACACTTATTTGTGTTTATTCACCTTCAGTACCCATAGAGAGAGAGAGAGAGAGAGAAAAAAAGAGAGAATAAAAAATGATCATCATCACAAAATAAGTTCCTTATACGCGTAATTAAGAAAATAATTAAAAATTAAATTTAGGCAAAATAATGAATAATTAAGAGTTTTTTACTTTTGGTAAATTAAGTCTATTCGACGGTTTTTTAAATTTGCAAATTTATCTATAATATCCTCATAAAACTGGGTATCCTCACTAACACTTTGTAAAATTCCTTTTTCAATAGCCATCATTGACAAACCCGTTAAACGCTCTTGTGTCATGGTATTTCTTAAATAGGTTTTAATGCGCTTAAGACACGAAAAATCTCTTTCTACCGTTACACTTGTTGCGGGGATAGTTAATACTAGGCAAAGAGTTTATAAGTTTCCGAAAAGATCATTTTAAATTCCTTGTATAATATTTCTATTATTTGTTGAACATCGAGATTACAAAATTGTTTGTCCCTGTATAAAACATTAAGTTCGTTTTTAGTCGGTCTAATTCAAAAACATTTGGATACATTTTTAATAAACATTCAAATGATTTTTCGGGAAAATTCTTAGAATATTCGGTAAATTTTGAAGAATCTACTAATGAAAGAAAATTTAAATCGTGGAGATTATTAAAACGAGTACTTAACTGAAGGGATATACAATCTATAATTTCGTAGTACAATATTTTATAGCCCGAAAAGATTTCTAATTCATGACCACTTTTTCCCCTTTTACTTGGTAATTCAGTTCTGTTTTTTGCCCAATTAAAAACCCTTTAAACTTTTCTTCATTTCTTAATTCGGAAATTCGTTGAGCAGCGATTTTGATTTGGTTAGAGCAGTAGTTTATATCTAGAGTTTTATTTTGCAGAATTTGAAAAAGTAAATCAGTGACGCGAAAATTTCGTAATAGATCTTGGTCAAAATAGCGAAGTCGAAGTCTTGAAAATGTTTTAGAAATCCTTTTGCCGAATTTACTGATTCTGAACCTGAAGTTTTGTCATCAATTATAGTTTGGAACACTAATTTTAAGTTATCCCATTCAGTGGCAACTAAATTTAAAATTTTGGAACGGGTATACCAGCGAGTTTCGACCGATCTTGGTATCCTTTTTCCGACTATTTGATCGAGAACAAAGGCGCGCTTCGCTGAATTATGAAAATAGGTTGGTATACCTAACAAAGTACAAAAAAATTCGACTTTTATCGATTTGTTTAGTGCCTTGCTGCAGCACAAGGTTTAATCTATGTGCGCAGCAATGGGTAAACAAAGCCAAGGGGGCTGAAGATTTTATCTTTGCTTGAAGCCCATTTAGCTCGCCAGACATAACACTGGCCCCGTCATAACACTGAGCCACTAATCTTTCCCTAAAATTATATGGCTCCAGAACGCTCTCTAACAAATTATAAAGAGCATCTGCTGTTCGATTTTCGCTGACATTAAAAAAACCCAAAAATCTCTCATACAGACACCCTTTTATGACGTATCGAATAGTTATCGCACATTGGGAACGCTCTGTTATATCTGTTGTATCATCTGCCATTACACCGAAAAAAAGACATTCCTTATCATTTACTTCATTTTTAATAAAATCTGTCAAATATTCATGAATACAAGAAATTAGTTCGTTTTGTATGGTTTTAGACTGCCCTGTAAAAATGTTGCTAAATTTTTCACAATGTTCAGTAAGGTCTTGATTACGTTTAATTAAGCATTTAAAAATTTCTTTAAAATTTCCTCGATTTATTGACTCTAAACTTTCATTATGTCCCCGAAAAGGTAGTTCTTGTTTTCCCAACGTAAGTGTAACATCAATTAAATAACTAATTAATAATCGATTTTTGCGAACATTTTCGTTGTATAAAATTTTGTTTAAACTAGCGTTTTCCTTTAATGCATCCTGAATGGTGGCCCTATTTGCTCTAACCGCACCAAAGCCATGAAGTTTTTTATTGCCTTTAGAAGCCTCGTCATTTTGGTACTACGAGAAAAATTTTCAAGTCCCTAAAACCATCTTTTGAGCACCATGAATTTTTCGCCTTACCCAATAAAATACACGGCCAGCAATACAGACTCTGTTTATACGAACTCCGCAAAGCCATTTATAACTATCATACCAAGAAGTTTGAAACGTTCGCGAAGTCTCCCGACCCACCCTCTTTTCGCTAATAACCGCCATTAATTTTGGTGGGCCGCTTAATATTTGCCGTTTTTCCACTTCAGGTCGTCGCGAGGGTTTCAAGCAAAGATAAAACAATATCTGAGAGGGATTCATTATTACGATAAGTATTTTTAAATTAAAACCGGTACAAGATAAAACAAAGTAACAAAGCAAATATTTTTAAACCAAACCAACCAAAAAAAAAATTATGTTGGCTATTTTAAAATACAAAACAAATAGGTACTGCTTACCGGTTTTAAGGGCTTAGCCTTACCTCGAAAGTCTAAAATCGCCAAACTCAAACACCTGTTTTAAACCAGAAAGATTAAATACTACCCCGCTCTCTCTAATAGGCGTGTCTATAGTCTAAATTATTATTTAATATAACGGTCGCAGTTGCAATTCCTATGCCGTGATTAATTATAGAAACAAATAAATCACCTCACACCTGATTCTTCAAGAAAAAAGAGAGGAGATGAACGAGATAGACAATATAATGTTGCTAACAAATACGCACCTTCTAAAGCGACCATTTGGCAATATGCAGCCGATACAAGCCAAAATTGGGCCTCAACGGATGCAAAAATTCGCGTATTTAAATCCTCGTCTTGCAGTTTGCGTGGTGGGGTAGCATAGGTTGCATCGGCGATTTGTGACGCATATGAAGCCCAAATTTCGGAGAATTACTATTGTTACTATGCGATAGGAGGTCTATTTGAGCGATTGGAAGGTGCGCGCGCTAAATTTAAAAGATATTATTTTAAATTATAATGTTATTTTAATGTTTTGATACTTTTAATAATTAAAATTAGTTAAAAAGCGTTTTATATTTAAATAAATTTTACATTATATGTACTGCTGATTGTACCTGTAACAGTGTAATTTTACGTGAGGCCCGGCCTCCAGTTGCTTCATATGGCGAGCCGCCACTGAGGTATATCTATAAATTACACAGGCCACAAAAAAGTGCTGCGTGCTGGGTGTCGGACAAAGATTTTCTGGTGTATTTTTTCTCCGCTGAACACGAATCTAAAGTCAAAATTAGGAGTCAAAGATTAACGTTATTGTTACGGACTTTAGCTAGTTTTTAGTTAAAAGAAATGTAAAAGGTTAGAATTATTTTATTTAAGTTAATAATTTATTAAAAATAGGTTACCTTAGTTTTCCCTTTTCGACAGCCAATGCGGATTTTCCTGAGGGCGCTGGAGACATCCATTTTACACTTTTCTTACATCCTGTAATAAAAGAATTCTTCTATTCTTTTCCACTTTACTATAAAAAGCGCGAAGGAAGTCCGCAAGGGCCAGTTTAGTTTTGTCGCTCGAAGAGATAAGTTGACAGACAAATTAAAGGTTAAAGAGTTCTCATAATTACGTTACGTTAAAGTGTTACCATAGAAACGTTTGTAATCCTGATATCCAAGAAAAAGGTGTAAAACCAGGATCCGTGTTTTTATACAGGGTGTCACGGAACAATATTTATTTTTAAATTTAAAACGTCAATATCTCAAAAACTATAAAAGACATACGAAACTGTGTATGACATAAACTACGTATTCTTTACAATATCTTTAATTTGAGTTATATAACGTTTTGGTCAAAATGCAATATTTTACAAGTTATAATCAAAAAACCGAATTTAAAGAATATTTTTAGGTAGGTATATCTTAAAAAAAAAATTGAAAATCAGTTTTTTTTATTTTTGATTTTTTTTTCTACAAATTTTAGGTAATTTGGGATATAAAAACATAAAATAAATAATTTATAAAAAAAAAAAACAAAAATTACAATAATAAATAAAATATTTTGTTCCTCTTGGGAAAAGAATTTTTTGTCAAAATTGCATTTTCTTTATATCTCCTTTACTATTTATTTTATAAAAAATGTTTAAATAAGTTATTATTTAGACAACTTGAAAATCTTTCTTTTGTGTTATATGAAATTTTTTGTATCTCTTATAGTTTCTACAGGTTACAGGTAAAGTCAACCTAGATCCGTTAAGGGCGTGTAAATACCCATTATTTCTGACAGATTTTACTATGAAACACCCTATCCTAAACCTAACCGTTTTGAGATATTCAATTTTTTTTAAAATAAAAAAATTTTTTTTTTACCTATAACTTAGTATTTTAAAATATCTAATTTTATTATAATTATTTGATTTTAACATGTAAAAAAAGATGCTTTATCCCCCAAAAACCCAAAATATACATAAGTTAACTAAATAGGTCGTACAGAATTAAAATTAAGAAGTTAAAAAAAAAATTAAAAGTTTTTATTTTTTAAAACAAATTTAAAAATTTAGGGACCGCTTTGCAGATTCCAAAAAATTCAAAGTTTCTTCAGCTATCCAACAAGGTATAAAAATTGGGTCTCACTTGAATTCTAGAAAAATTGCAGGCTCAGGTAGCAATTCTAACAGTTCCTTACCTACGTCCTTCAAAGAAAAGCGGTGCGTGTGAGCGAGACAACTTAGGTTTTATGTAGTTGGATGAGAAAAATAATGTGTTTGGCAAAGAAAAATATTGTTTTGGTTGTTATCCTTAGGGGATTCGTCCATTGATGCATATTTTTTTTGTCTCGTTTTTCTCGCTTGGCTGTGTTTTTGGACTGTTTCTTCTGATATGTGAGGGGTTTTTGCATGTGATACGGAACTATTGATAATGAAACCTACAGGAACCAAATACGCTGTTATGTTGATTTGCTACGGATACTGCAATTTGTTCCGCACAAGCTCGTAATAAATAAAAAGCGCTATGGCCGTTAGTCCCGAATTTAGCGTTTTGACGGATTTTTCGAAGCTTAGAAACTGACTTCTTTTAAGACGAAGTACAGACTTGGGGAAAACCACGTGTGATTAATAATGATAAAAACAAGACAATGAGATATGGGAAAGATTTCAATTGGATCTAACCACTTACCCAAAATTGTTGCCCCTGATTGGGGGTCTCGCAAGTAAAAGTGTGGGTTTCCCTACATACAGCGGGGTATATCCATACCATTAAAGCCGGACAAGCTATCGAAGAAGGAGATCCCCTGAGAAGATTGGTTTTTGCAGGTTTTTCTTAAAGCGGAGAAAGAGACATTTTTTAAAAATATTGTGGACAGATGATAAAAATTTTATAAAGATGGGGTCACCCCCCTATTATTGGGCCCCAATAAATTTCCCCAAAAGGGGGGGAAATAAAGGGGCAAAAGCAGATTCACGTGAATGTGTGGATGACATTTCCTAATTTTAAATTTGGGGCCCTCAGAGGAGACCTAAACGTTTCTGGATGATTTGCAACAATTGATTAAAGCATTTGGGTTTTACATGAGTTCCCACACATTTCAGGAGAAGTGTCGGGAGTGGCTGGAAAAAATTATCCCCAAAAAATGGATTTGGGGAGGTGGGCCTTTTCCCTGGAGCCAGAAATCCGGGCCAACCCCATGAATTTTTTTTTATGGGGGCACATAAAGAGTCTCAATACATGGAAAATTTTGGTTGAAGAATTAAAAAAAAAATTATTAAAGCGGGGGATGAAATGGGAAGGAAAATACTGGTGTAAAAAATGACTTCGTAAAAAAATGCGAAAATGTGTACAGAAAAGAGGCGGACATGTTAAACATGAAATTTAGAATAAATGGAGAAAAAAGTT
>JAHBCN010022547.1:0-13294 GCA_019359885.1 Listronotus oregonensis
GATTTTGAAAACAAGCGCAGGTAATGAAATATCTCTTTCACAAGACCTCAAACTTATCTTGATTGGGGCCCCAAAAAATCGTGTTCATTTTAAAGGCCTAAAAAAACACAGTCATTTTTCGCTGTCGCGAAAAAAGTCTGCAAATGCTCATCCCTTACATATGAGCGACCAAGTTCTGCAGAACAAAGAGTCGTTCAATCTAGTCGGCGTAACTTTTGAGAATAACCTCAACTGGCACAATCACATTTCATCCATAGCTTCGGCAGCTTCAAAAAAGATTGGATTCCTGGAGCCAGAAAATATTTCTCTTCTTCCAATCTGTACACTCTGTATGTATCCCAAACCCGGGACCCTTTTTGGAATATTGTTTTTTATGTCGGGGGAATGGCGTCCCCAAACATTTAAAAATTTCCGGGACCCCAAATTTCAAAAAAGAGCTGTTGGTCTTATTAATGATCCAACGCTCACAGAAAGGTTTCTTCTTGCCCATCGTCGAGCTGTAGGAGATCTTTGCTTTTTCTATAGGTATTTTCACGGTTTTGCTCAGAGGAATTGGCCAGTATTATTCCTTCTCTGGCAGCCCCCAACAGAGCAACACGTAGTGCAACTTTTATGCATCCTTTTACAGTTCAGTTAGAGAGGCCCCAACTTCCCGCTTTTTTCCCGTTCCTTTATTCCTAGAGTGTCGAGACTATGGAACCTGCTGCCCGCAAAGTTTTTCCTTCTCCTCCCAATCTCCAAAATTTAAGTCCCGTTGAACAAACTCCCTCTCACCACACTGAAGACACCCACGGTACGTTAGTACTTAGGCATCAGCCTTCGTGGACTGTCCCAAGAAAAAAAAAAGAGATTTCTTGAGCCACAATAGACCGAGCGGTCGAGGTGGAGGGCGTAGAAGGTCCACTTAGTTTAAACCTAAGAGATTTCTAAGCCAAAAATAAGAGAAAAACATCTTATCAACATAGCTTCAAAACGGCCCCCTTTTTTAGATAAAAATAAAGGAAAAGAAAAATTTTCAGAATTGGAATTTTTAAATCGGGTTTTTGATTTAAATGAAACTTGGAACCGTTTGAACATTGACTATAATATTCTTTCTTATATTTTTTTGTTAGTAGTATGTACCAGTGGCAAAGTTTCGGGCAATTTTATTTTTTTTACTATTATTTTCCATAACCTTTTTGGTGTTAAAATTTTTAACAATTTGAAACGTAATACTTATTTTATGCTTAGTTATTCACAAAAAAGATATTTGTGAATTATCTCGTTAAACCAAATGGTTTTTAAGATATTTTTTAAATAATACCCTTTAAAATTATAAAACGATTTGTTCTAAAAATATTTAAAATATTAATAATAAAAAGGAAAAAATAATAAGGGTAAAATTTTTTTGTTTAAAATTTTCCATTTTTTTTAAATTTTAAGGGGAATACTTTTTTTGTACAAAGAAAATTTTAAAAAAAAAATTTTCAAAAAAACCCGTTCTAATAATTGAAATCAAAAAAGGGTGAGAAAATGATAAAAAAACAGGTTTAGACTTTTTTTTTTTGGTTCTAAAATAAAGTGCCCTATTAAATTTAAAAAAAAATTTAGTAGTAAAAAAAAGTTTTTATTTAAGGAAATTTTTTTTTGGGTTACCTTTTTAAAAGGGTTGAATTTATTTTTAGTTTTTTGGAAAAAAAAAATGCACTTAATCATTTTTTTTTAACGAAAAAAAAAAAAGGGGGTTATTTAGAGATTTTTATAGGTCAAAATATACATTTTATTTAATGCTTAATAGATGTCCCCCACTTTTAAAAATGTTTGAGAGCATTTACGTCAAAAAAGGCCCTTTTTAATTGAATATTAAAATATCCAAGGTTTTGTCAATGACTATTTTTCTTATATTATTTTAAAAACAAGTAAAAACCCCTTTTTGGGTTTGTAACCGGTAGATGTTATTAAAGAAAAAAATAATTAAGTCGGCAAAAAAGGGTTCCCAGGCCGATAATTTAAAAAAAATGACATCTTAAAAAATATTTTTAAAAAAAAAATTTTTAAGCCCTTTTTCCCTATTTTTTTCTTTTTTTTAACGGGGTTTAACCCCCTGTAAACCATTATAATATTTTACATCCCGTTAGATAAGAAGTCGTTTATTTTCATTTTTGATATCGCCCGTCTAGAGTCAAAAAAGGGGGTAACCGCATTTTCCTATTTTAAAGGTATTCATAAAAAAGTATTCTGAAACCATAGATTAGGTAGGATTGGCAAGTTAAAAGGTGACAAGCAGCATTAAGTAAAGTTGATGATATTTTTGACTTCTATTCTAAAATAACGAATTTGGCGCTTGCCCCCGGTGGCTTTAGACGAAATCAGAAAAAATTCAAAATTTTGTTTTATATCCAAAGAAGAGACAACTTTTACCCATCTGTCAACTGGATAAAAACTATTCTTTATCAAATATTATATTATGTAAATATAAGAATCGCGAATTGATTGCCTTAACAGTTATGGTCAACTCTATAAATAATTAAAAATAAATTGAAAAAATATTGATACTCCCTGTAAAATTATTATTTTTTTATGCTACATACAAAATAATATCCTTTAATTTTAACTTCAATTTCATTTTAAAATTTTTTTTTTAAATTTTTAAAAAAAAAAAGTTATTATTATTTTATATTTTATCTAATCAAAGCAAAAAAAAACTAGTGGTTTACTAGAATTGTTAAATAGATTTAAAAAAAAAAATTTAAATTATACAAGAGGTTTCCCAAAAAATATATATTGTTTTTAAATTTTAAAAAAACCCTTTTACAACATTTTTTTTTCAACCCACTGGCAATAATTCTTTTTACATATTAATACGTTTTATTAAAAATATTTTTTATGTGGATAGCAGATTAATAAAGGTCGCCTCTAATTTGGGGGCCCCTACTATTAGCTTTTTTTATTGGCGTCTGATATAACCGAAAAAAATTAAAAAAATTAAAAAAAAAAGGGGGGACACAATTTTTTAAAATATAATTTAGAATTATATGAGAAAACTTCAAAGCCATCCCTTTTTTTTTTTTCTAGACGTATAAACTATAACCCATTTTCCGGTTTTTAAAATTTTCTTTTCATATTTGTTCGGTCAGAAAGTTTTCACTATTCGATATGCTCGTTTATAATAAATGTTACCTAAAAAAAATTTGTGGTTTGGGGATAGAAAAGTTTAATAATTTCATGTAATATTAACTTTTTTTTTTTTTATGAAGTGGGGAAAATAAAAGGTATGACGGAAATAAATTTGAAATAAATTTGGTTTGGTAAATAAATATTTAAAATTATGTTTTGGGGTACTTTCTTTCATAAATTTTATTAATCAATACATAAAACAAAATTTCAATAAATTTTTGGGGGCTGTAATACAAACGGCAGTTTTTTGTTAATTTTGATCTTTTAATGCGAAAATGATAAAAAAAATTTTTTTAAATTTATTAAAAAAAATTTTGTAATAACTTGGCCTTTTTAAAAATTTTGGTTTTTTTTGGGAAAAAAATTTTTAACCTTTAACGTCGGTATGCTGGGGAAAAGGGCCCCTTATTAACCCCTTTTTTTTTCCCTTTTTCCCCTTAAAAACATTTTTTTATTGCTTTAATTATTTATTAAAATTAACCTTGTTACATTCCAGTTTTTTTTTTAAAAATTGCAAAGTAAAAAAAGCAAAAAGGTTTTTTTTTTGTAGTCAAGTTTAAAGTCAAATTTAATATATCCAAGAAAAAATAAAATTTTAAAAATATATTTAAATGCATTTAAGCAATTTTAGTTTTAACCAGTCATGCTGAAACAATAAGCAGTAACAAAAATTTCAATTTCCATTTCCATTAAAAACAAGCCAGTAAATCACAAGAGTTTAACAGCAAAATGGCCTTTTTACTAACGGTATTGACCTACTGGCATCGTTGCCAAAATTTTTATGACCTAATTTTATGAATAGTACTAAATTTAATGTAAAGTAGGGTGAAGCTTAAACTCGCAAATAAGTTGTTATTTATTCTCTTCGTAGAAACAAAGGGCAAATAATAATATTAAGTGTCATATCCGGTACGAAATTAGGTCTTTGCGTTATGCATTTTGAAAAGAAGATTATATTTATGTTTTTAACTTTAATACCTACTACTGAATCACTAAAAAATTATTAAATTTCTTTTTTTTATTTATTTTATATTAAAATAGTTATTCCTTAAAAAAAATTAATGAATATTTTCCTAATTTTTTTAATATGCTTCTAAAACATATTTTTTTCTTTATACGCCAGTAAATCCGTCATTACTTGACTATGAAGACGACCGTGAAGTTTTATTTTTTCTCCGCCGGAGCATTACTTTTTACTTTCCCGCCAGTGGAGAAAAAAGTGTTATCATAGCAACATAGATAAAAACTAACAACAAAAAGCGCCAACAACTCAATATTTATTTAACTAAAAACAAAACTAAAATTGTTATTCATTACGCAATTAAAAAAAAATTATTGTTGATGGCTTTATGTTACATTACTATAGCAACTATTCACCGAAACCGCTTTAAGCCGCCTTGCGAACTCACTTATCTATAATAATTATTACAATTAAAAAAATATGTTTTTGCATTAATTTGTCGACGTCTGAATAACAAACAGCATAATATTTTATTTGGAGGATCATCATTAGGTAAATAGTGGAGCAATTAATTATAATTATTATTATTATTATTTTTTTTTAACACGGACGGAGTTTTGTTCTTTAAAATAAAAAACACTTTAACCACACATTTGAAATTTTAAAGTTCCCCTTACCTTATAAATAAAATAAAGGAAAAAATGTGAGAAACAACGTAAAAGATTTTTCCTATTCCCTCTCTCAAACTCATACGTGACTCAAATTTTACAAAAATATTTGAAACCGTTTTTAACTCTTTAAAACTCACCCTGTATAAAAAAATATTAATAAAAATAAATCTAGAAATTTTCTTCAATAGACGCCAAATTTACAACATTTTTTAAAAACAAGTCAGTAATTCACAAATGTTTTATAACCGAATGTGCAATAACTTTGACCTAGTGGAATCGTTGCCAAAATTCTTCTCGACCCCATTTTTTGCATAGAAAACAGATTTAAATGTTAAATAGGGCAAAGCTTAACCATAAAAATACTTAATAATAAATTGCTCTTGCTGTGTCAAATAGGAAATAGACATATTTATCGTTTTGACGTTTCATTTCTAAAGAGGTGGATATGCGTTTCAGAGGACTTTGCAACGACATTTTATACTTAACCATTATAAGTGTTAGTTTAAAAACTTTTAATGCAAATATCCTAAAAAATAAAGTAGTTAAAAAAATTTAATTTGCCACAAATAGGGGAACTAAAACCACTATACTTCAGTCAAAGGGTGAGTCACTCCCTAGGCATTTATTCTATTGGTCCCATCCGTCCGATCCACTGACCTGAAAAATTGTCATTCAGAAATGGTTTAAGGAGAAGAATATAGTGGAGGGGGCTTCATTTTGTTAAATAGTCCTAAATTTTTATTAGGGTTCTTGTTGTCATTAATGCGAGTTGCGAGTTGCGAAGTTGAATAAGATGTCATTTCACAGTAAATATCACCATCAAGGTTGGAATTAATAAATAATGGCCTGACATTCTCGCCAAGACAACTATTTTTTCTGGGTACTTTGTGTGTCGTCTTCTAAACAAATGCGGCTTTTAATCACTTTAATATCAACATTTGCGTTTGTTTAAAAAAATCACTAAAAAAATGTGCATTTGTCGCTAAAACAACTAGGTTGTATCACGCAAAATGAAATTCCTTGATCTGGGTTGTCTTCATGTCATCCTGAAGAATTTTCATTCTGTACGAATAAAAATAATAAAGTTTAAGTATCTGACAAATAGCTTTATGAGAAAATTCTGTAAAAAAATTATGATTTCTACTATTTAATAACAAAACCATCGTCAAATTAGTGTATTTAACTTGGAAATTAATTGGTGATTAATAATCTCAACCCTTCTTAATGGTCAGATAAAAAAAAATCATAATAAAAAAGCACAAATAAAACAAATCTGGTATGAAAATTGGCTTAAACAAGGTCTTAATTCTAACAGATTATGTGAGCCATGGACGTATGTAAGTAAAGTTTTTAAAGAATAAAATGGTATAAAAAACGTGTTATAAATAGATATACGTTATCGAGGTTTTTTTAGGAGGGCAATTAAAAAAGAAACCTAATAACCAAATTAAGCTTGACCTAATTATTAGCTTGGAGAAAGTCTTAGTTCTGATAGGTAATGTGGGGCATAAACGTAGGTTATCGTGGTTTTTAAAAAAGTAAAATATGAAATAAGTTATATTACAAGAACGCGAGACAAAAACAATTATTACCAAGTGTAATTTTGACAGATGTCATTTTTGACAAGCGATAGGATGGCAAAAGCTACTTTGGATAAGTCTCAATTTTGTCAGAATTTGTTTTTAAACATGCCAGTTTTTAAATATACCATTTTTACCAGATGCTCTTTTTAAAAGATGCCATTTTTGTGTAATCTTGATAGGATTAATTTTTGACAATTGTCACTGTAGTAGTTCTTGTTTTGGCACGTGTCATTTTTAATGGTATAGTATTTTGCAAGATGATATTTTTTATAATAATAATTTTAACAGATGTAATTTTAAAACTTGTAATGTTTGACAAATATTGTTATTGGGAGATGTCATATTAATAATAAATTATTTATTTTACACTTCGGATAGTCACGATCAAAAAAAAAAACATAACAAGAAAGTGTAATTTTTGAAAAAACGAATTATTATGTGTAATTTTTTTGCTTTGTAACTTATGCAGGTAAAAGGGTATCAACAATTGTGCATTTTTTGATGAATTAGATTCGCGCAAAAAGAATGTTTTTTTTTTTTTTTTAATTTTGTTTTTGAGGGACTGTATAATAAAATAACTGAGTAAAGCATATTCACTAAAATTTAAACAGAACTTTTGGATATTAAACCTTAACAGGAAGTTGAAAAAATTTATATTTTTAGTAAGCGTAAAAAGTATTTTTACAATTTTTGCAATTGTAAAAGTTGAGAAATCTCAAAAACCACGACTTTAAAAATACTACACAATTTAAATTTGAAACAAGAATAAATTGGTAAATATTAATTTGCATCCTAAAGACGCAGAACTATGTTTAACAATTTTGACATTTTTAAATTTTATGTATTGATATAAAATTTAGCAGAATAGTTACACGGTTGAAAAAAACGTTTATTACCTTTAATAAAATTAAAGCTACGTCCTCATTAATACTTCTAAAAAAGATATGTGCGATAAGTTTGTTGTGGGCCCGCCGATCCATTAATTTGTGAGATATCGTAAGATTTGTCTAGACTCCCCCAACTCCTAATCTTACGTGATCTTTTTTAAAATGTGTAGTTTTAGTATAATTATGTTAATCTGTGCTTAATTAGGTTAAATTTATTGAAAAAAAAAACATAATTAGCTATATATAAATTATTTTTATTTGATATTCGTGATTAAAACTACTAAGGATGTAGTCTAGAATCACAGTGAGAAAGTAAGATTAGCTTATTGTATTAGATTGTGTAAGATTAGCTATATTTTAGTGGAGAAACATATTTTACCTATTTTACCCAAGTTTTTTCGCAATTTTACACTGTTACTGCGGAAAAAAATATTTTCCGAGGCTTCAGCTCTACCCCACGTGGGATTAGGTAAGATTTGGCTTATCCCCCATTGCCCCTCACCATAAATATCTTATGTAATTAATAGACCTCCTTTAATTGTTTGAAACAATAATTTTAAAAACTTAAATTTTTGAAATTATTTTATAAAATCCAAACTAGAATATAAAATATCCCCAATATAATGGTCAGTTCCTGTAAACAAAAGTAAAAATTATTAAATTTTATTCATACATAAATCTATTTTTATTAGAAACCTTAAATAATTAATTAATAAAATATTTATTAAGTTTTACATGCTTTAAAAACACCAATAGTAGCACACCTATCTGCCTTTTAATAAATAATTAAACCTTTTTTATCATCAATTTAAAAAGAGTTTCCCTTAAAATATGCTGTTTAACTTTAATTAAATAAAATTAGGACTTCTGTTAAACGAATTAAACGGCCCAAATAAAACAGTAAAAATTTAAATTAAAAAGCAAAAATACCTTGCCGTTTCTTAAGTAAACGCTTTCAAAGCATTTAATTACAATTACAGTTCAAATTAAAACCATGGTAGAATTGTTGATTAGCAACTGGTGTATTTTTCATTCCCCTAAAATAATTTATTTGTCTTTTAATGTATCTCGTTTCAAGAAGGAAACAACGAACTGAAAAGACTTTCTTAACAAACGTAACTTAAAATGTAAAACGAAACAAAAAATATACTAGGAAACGGAAAACAGGTTAATAAAAATATTTATTTTATTTTAATTTAAAAAATGGTATTTAATTCGTTCACTCTATACTCACAGGAAAAATGAGCTAATTCTTGGGAATGCACCATCGTAAAATAAAACTGAAGTTATACTAGCATTAATTTCAACGTAAAGTAGCTTTTTAATCGATAATTATAATATTAATAACAATAAATTGTGAAGACCATGCTCGAAAGCAATAGCAGGTGACGTTTACAGGAAATTTGAGAATTCGAATTATTTGGAATAATTAAAGTGGTTGCTACTAACATGCAAGCAGTTCCTGTATTGCTTTACTCTTTTGGAGTAGTTAAGTGGACGCGAGAGGGGTTACGCGAACTGGACATAAGCACACGAAAAATGATGCATCTTCACCGCAGCATCCACCCGTATACTTGTATACCTTCCACGATACCAGGGAGGTCGTGGTCTTTTAAGCTTTAAGTGTATGCATGATCGGTTAATTTTAAGTCTTGCTTATCAAGTCACCAGTAGTACAAATTAATTGATGCAACTAGTAAGAGCACACGAAATAGCTAATGTTGAAGCAATTACTTTTAAGGCAGATGAACGAGCAGCGAAGAAATTAGGTCTCAGATTTGCAATAGATCTAAGCGACGACCAATCGCTAAGACTTGAGTCTAAAGCCGTAAGAAATGCAGTTAAAAGAGCAGGAGAAGATCACATTAAAAAGCCACAGCACGGGGTATTTTACCGAAACATAGAAAGACTCAGCCTCAAAACCTTACGTTTGGATTTGAAATCTGTGGAGCTTAGCTTCGAGGTCAAGGATTTCACTAGCATGCCAGGATGGAGTGATCAACACATTGGTATATCGAAGTCAGTTTTCTAACATTCCTGATATTGCTTGTCGAACTTGCCGACAACAACCAGAAACCCTTATGCACTTATTGTCAGCTTGTCCAGTACATGCTGTCAGTGGTTACATCTACCGACATAGCGATGCGCTTCGGGTACCTTACTATCACCTCAGATATTACTACGGCATCGATGAAACCGCCACTCTGCCATTTACTCCCGTCGATATCGAGGCAGTAGAATGACAACTGTTGCTTATTGCCGCAAATTCGCGCCAATAAACCTGATATTGTTCTCCTTGACAAAACGAATAACTCAGTGTATGAGACTGAGTTCTTTGCTCCAGCGAAAACTAACAACGATATAAAGAAACGAGAGGAACGAGCCAAATATCAGGATCTTCTTGAAGAACTTCGGAGGCTCTATAGTATAACGTGCGATTGGTTGTCCTGATTGTCGACCTTTTGGGGTGCATGAAGGATAATGTGTTCAGGGAGTTAAGGTGTAATCCCGCTTGTCAACATTCACTAGAACAACTGGTGATTAAAATGTAGACGTCTGTGGTTCTTGGCTCCCTTTATTAATTAAGGCAAATGAATTTAACCGAGCGAACACGAGGAGTGGTCCCGATACGGATGGCCTTCGCATGACGCCCTATGGGATTAAAGCCATGGGATAGTGACATGTGCATTCTCACTAAGTAACTTTGTGCTTTTACTAAGTGGATAAAAGTACACACTGCAAGTGTAACTGGAAACCTTACCCTTTGAAAACAAAGAATAAATAAATATTTTCTTTTTTACTGACGACAAATGATACTTTGTGTAAAACTAAATTAAAATTTTCACAAAAGTAAAAACTTTGGAATAAAATAGCTTTTTTTTTATAAAAAGTTTCCTAAGTTTCTTTTCTTTTAAAATTCAGTTGCAAAATTCCAAAAATCCCTTTCAAGCAATTTTAAACTTATATAAAAATTTTTTAAAAAATTTAAAGTAACGTTTTAACTAAAAAATTTACAAAGGATAATTAAATAAGAAATTTGATAATTTAAATTTACATATAAAATAGATAAAATTATACCAAAAAACATTATATTTTGGTTAATTTGCAAATTTAAAATTTTGTGCCCCTTAAAACTTTGTTTAAAAACCCGAAATTTAAACTTTAAATAGTAACTTATTTTGGTTCAATAACCAAATTTACTTTCCCTTCTTTAAAACTAAGTTACACAAATGCTGTTTTTGTTTGTTTGAATATCCAAACAAAACTTTTCCGGGTTAAAAGGTGGCCAGAATTGAATTTCATGTATTTCTAAAAACATTTTTTTTAAAATTTTTACAAAACTTTTAATTTTCTTTTTTTCCCGGGGGGTTTTTGTAAAATGAGTATAATTTATTATACATCAAATTTAGGTGCTAATGTTCTTCTTGCTTAAAATTTATTTCAGGGGCGTAGCAGCTAAGACTTACCAAAAGGAATTAGGTAAAACTTGTATTTCTAAAAATTCCATATCTTAAAAAAATTAAAGTTTTCTGTGATTGCTGTTGCATCTATACAACACAAGGTCCAAATAATGTTGGAAACACACTACATCTACATCTATATGGACTATTAGGCATAAATATTTCATTCAAAGCAGTATAAAAAAATCTCTGGGAAATTTATATTTTCAGAAAAAAGTAGACTTTTGATCCATTCTTTATTTCGATAATATTTATAGGCATCATAAACGTAAACTAGTTTAAGAACTTAGCCGTGGAAACGGCAAAAATGAAATCAAAGCTCTGACTAGTAATTATGTCAAAAATCAGTAACATTTTCATAAAATTAATACTATAAAGGGGTTCAAAGAAGCAATAATCGCATCCACGCATCAGTCTACCAAAAATCAAGGCAAACAGCACCTCTTACCTTCGTGAAATAATGCCAAGAATATAAAAGATAAGCGTTGGTACAGCTCTGTTAGATAGGGTGTTTACTTAAAAGTCCATTCGCGCCGCGAAAATTGGATCCAATTTGGGGTTCGGGGCATAATGTTTTTCTCAAAAACGGTATAAGTTATCGATAATTTTCAAAAACTATATGAAAGCCAACACTTAAATCTAGGCTTCTGCTGTAATAGTTTTTTAAATTTGGATTTATGTTTTAATATCTCCTTGAGTGAAAGTCACCCTAAAATCGGTTATGTTTTGATACTATTTTCTCTTAACTCGACTCATATTTTAAAAATCGGTTACAGCAGAGTCATAGATTATTACCTTACCTTTAAAATGGTGTATAATTTATGTCATTTAAGTGAAAAACAGTTACCGAAAAACGTTATCTCCTGTAGGCTTGCAATCGGAAATAACATCGCATCGATACACCGAATTTGGAAGAACCTAAATAAAATACAATATTTTTAATGCGGCTATACGAAAATTGTGGTAGTGGGAGTTTGTTAGTCTCCGCCCACCGTCTCCGCGTCCTTTTGCCTGACCCCTAAGGTGTAGCGTAAATGCACTCTTAAGACAACATCTACCCACCAGGATAAAATATAAAAAATTAAAAGAATCCTATAGGAAACGGATACCTCAAACTATTTTATGGTGTTACTAACGTTGAAATAGAGTAGTAAGGATTAAGGAACGACAACTTGTGCCTTATGTTCTATATGTCAAAAATATATAAAATAAAAGCTAAAGAATGTCATAAAGAACCATGAAAATATAATCATATTATGTAAAAATTTTGCAGTTCCAATATTATTATATGCCTACGTATCGAAATAAAAACATTTTTTAGGTCCTTTAATAAATATATATAATCTAGTCCTTTTAAAATATTTTTTTACAGGTGCTTTTACTTACTTTAAAATAAATTAAAACTACTTTTATTTAATATCCGACTTTAAACAAAATTTGTTCGTCGTTAACCGGATGACGTTTTTAACTCGTCGCACTGAGTTTATGTATAAGCTTTATTTCAAAAACATGCTGATCCTGTTAACATGCTAAACTTTTGAGAGTTGGCGGAAAGTTTAATTTAATGCCCCAGTATTCTGCAACAACGGAATGGTTTGTTGCAGGAGCTGGTCTTTGGGTAAGAATAAAGAATTTATTTAAAAATATGTCTAATACCTTTAGTATGATTTTTTTTTTGCATTTAAAAGTTACACTGTTAATTTATATTGCCAAAATATGTTTTAAATTATTTTGTTAACTTTTTAATTATTATTTCTATTATAGTTGTGACATAAAATGAGTTTTATCGTTATTTGTTATCAAACAAAACGACGGCTCCAGTTTTTGGATAAGTGAAAGCCAGTGAACACCGTGTGCCGTTGGTGTGATTCAAAATCCACGTTAAACTATAGGTATCGTCTGGATGACCATACTCAGACGTTAATGAAAAGGGGTAGTTTAGAAGTAGTAGTTAGATGTATAAAGTCTGATTTCACTACCGCATTGCCTAAAAGGTGCCGTGGAAAAGCAACATTTACATATTTCGATACTTAGATGAAACTAGAGAAAAAATGGGTTAAAGATCTAAACTCCCAGCACCCACGTTACCTAGTACTTATTATTTATAGAAAACTTTGTGAGCTGTCACAAAAAAAAAAAATGTCACTTAATGTTGCTTCACTTATTATTTTTTAGATTGACTTTAATTCCTGGACTAAATTTTTAAAGATCCATAAATATTTACAATATAAAATACAGGTGCAGCACTCTTTTAATAGTAAAACCTTTAGAATGCATTTACTTTAAATTAAATAATACGAATTTAAAGAAAGTTGTGCTTAATTTTTTAAACTAAATAACTAAAATTACGATATACTATACATCTATTTACATTAAGGATAAAAATAAGGTATACGCACAATTTTATGATAATTTAATAGTGGTTTGTGTAAACAACGTAAAATTCCCTAGGTCTTTTTGGTCATTTAAATGATCTGATTTGAAAGTTTTAGAGGGTGGTAATACCACAGCACTTATATCTCCGTAGGTCCTTTGTGCTTCCTCTGGTAGGCGGGAGATTTTGCGTGTCCAACCT
>JAHBCN010022548.1:0-13196 GCA_019359885.1 Listronotus oregonensis
AACGGTTATGGAGATATCGAGCTTTGTCGGACCATTGAGTCACAATCTTATTATTTTTAAAACATGTTACTAAATCTACTAGTTATCGTTTTTAGATAATTTTATTAAAAAAGAAGTGATCGATTTAATTATTATTTTATTAAAAAACCTGTTCTCATTAAAATAATCGCCTTTTAGGCAGTTCTCGACACATTTTTTGTCATGTCTGTATGAAATACCTCTGTATATTGAATATAAAAATTGAATATTATAATTAAAAAAAAGTAAAAAGTGCAAGAGTCTTGCAGGTCGGTCTTGATCTTGCGTAGTCTTGCACCCCTCGGTCTTGGTCTTGGTCTTGGTCTTGCATACCCCGGTCTTGGTCTTGGTCTTGCAAGCGAGAAGGGTCTTGGTCTTGGTCTCGGTCTTGGTCTTGCTGCAAGACCAAGACGAAACCAAGCCAAGACCGGTCTCCTCATCACTAATCTTAATTTACTTTAAATAACAGCTCGTTATTAAAGATCAGTTTTTAAAACCTAAGGCCATCAGTTTTTCTATTAATGCAAAATCCCATTTTGTTAGGATATACCTATATTGTTGTTGCGCATTAATTTTTTAACAAACATTTTATATTCTATATAACCTATATTATAAACAAATACAGGGTTATCCAAAACTTATCCCCAAACAGGTTTCTAGTTCCAGAAAATATAGGTGGGGTTAAAAATAAAAGTTCAACATTATTTTCGCACATACTTAAAAATGCTGATACTCATGTAGAATAGCTTAACGCGCATTTGTTATTATACTATAAGCTGATAGTAAATGTTAATATAAAATATAGTCAATATAAGTAACTCCATGATGAGAAACATAAACACTAAAGTTGAGCTGCCAATCAGCCCACTTTCGTAGGTGTTAATTGAAGATAAACTAATAGGTGACCTTTTAGTTGCACTATATGCCCCAGTGATTGTTTTAACAAACCCTGATTAAGGAAAATGATTGATGATGATTAAAAAAATATTAATGCCTATAAATCCTACCTAATCCTTAAAATATGATTTAAAAGTATTCAAAGGATTACAAAATATTTGGATGATTAAAAATTATAAATACTGACAAAAATTTCATATTCTAAAAAATTATTGAAATTAAAATTTTATTTCAGGATTACAAAGTATTTCTAAAAAGTTTACGAAACTAAAATATTATTTAAGGATTACAAAGAATTTAAGATAAAATTAAATATCATGAATACTGGTTGAATTATTTCATATATAAAAAGTTAACGAAATTTAAATATTATTTTAGAATTACACGTGATTGATAGAATTCAAAATTTTCATTACTATCAAATCATCATATTCTGATCATTTTTACAATTTTTTTCCAGCATTGAAAATGGTTTTAACTAAATAATCGTTAAATTTTCAAAATTATTTACAGTATTTAACATGATTTATAAGTATTAAAACGTTAATTTTTAATCCTGTCAAATCATTTTTTAATCAGGAAGTGTATATCAGCTTTAAATATATTATAGATAATATTTTTATTTATTATAAGATATTTTTACATTACTATTTAAACTACTTTTTTTTTCTTTATAATTAAAGCTTAAAATTCTCGAAATAGGTAAAATTCTAGGTAATACAATTGTATATCACATATTTTTATGTTATGAAGTTTATTATTTAACCCCAACCAGTTATGTTTTAAAATAATTTAAGTGATATTTGTTTTTATTTTTAGACGGAAGAAAAAAAATCGGCGCTTGGTCCAACCGTGCTAAATCGTCTGCCAGAACTTTTGCGACCAGGATTTTTACCACCATATGCAATTGTACCAATACAGTGGGAGTACTCTTGCTGCTCCAACAATAATCATTAGAAAATGTCTATGGAAATCTTCCTCTACCACGACCTAGTTTTCGTCATTTTTAACTCCATTTCGTGATATGTATCCTAAAATTCTATCTTTACAGATTATTTAAACATATCATTTAATACAATCAATAATGATTATGTAGGAGAGTATATAGGTGTCCCATTGTCAGAATATTGTTACCATTTTCAGAAATACCGAATAGGGGAGAGTATAAAAGTGTGATCCATCCCATTTTAAGGTTATTTTTTATTATTAAAAGATATATTTTTTGGTATTGAAATGGTGGCCCTGATTTTATAATTTAAAAATTGGCTTTTAGAAGGTTCTAAAATTGGAGGGAAAAAAATAGAGAAAGGGACAGGAACGATTGTCTTACCTCCACCCATCAAGAAATGGCACAAACATGTTTGTTTAGAGTTGTTCAAACACACGAGTTTGCCTGAAAGAATGGGCTTATATTTATCTGTAGGCAGGGCCGTATTTAGACGTTGACGAGATGGGCCCGCTAAGGGCGCAGCTACCTGGGGGCGCAAAATCGGCTATGAAGAAAAAAATGTTTTCATCAGTTGTCAGTACCGTAGTCATATTATTATTTTTTTTATTGACAAAATTAATCAAATAAATAAATTACAACAGAACAATTTAATAAAAATTTTTAACTTAGTACTTAATTTAATTATTTTTAATTTAATAAAACTGAAAAAATGTATGAATTATTAATAAAATATAAATTTATCCTGATACCTACAGCGAGAATGTAACTCTTTGAACTTTTTTGATATTTAAGCTGCGGATAAATTGGTATTTTATAAATTGGGGACAGCACTAGTTCTTTTTTTTTTGTTGCATATTATATAATTTATTAAAGTATAAATGTTACGTTTTAGTAGGTCTGCTATGCACAATATTTTTGTAACTACGATTTTATTGTTGAGAAAATTTTTTCTAAGGTTAATTATCCGTAAATAAGGTTGTAGGTATAGTTAATTTACATTCCACTTCTTTAAGTCAGATACAAACAGTTATTTTATGTAAATCATGTCTCTTTGAAATAGTAATAATATTTTCATATAAAGAAAAATATATAATTTGACACAAATATCATAGCCAACCATATTAGGACGATATTTAGCCATTTAGTAATCGGCTACTCCACCATATAACCCCAACAGGCTGGAGTTTTCACAATTTAAAGAAAAATGACAAACAGATTATAAATATAACTAATAAATAAAAATAAGATAATACAAGTAGATTTAACAAATGCTCAATTACACACACTTAAACACACACATTCAAGCAACTAAAGAATAATATGCGGATGCCTAAAACTACTGTGATTGAAAAAAAAATGCTCGGTATCTCCTCCTAAAAGCCTCAACACTTAAAGATTTAATATCGTTTGGTAATTTATTGTAGATATTTGTAGCCTGATAAGTAAAGCCACTCCGAAACAAAGTCGTCAAATATCTTGGTACCGCCAACATACTTCCATTGCGTATAGTTCTATTATGGAGGGTGTCGCGTGCTATTAGTTTTGCGCGTAGGTAGTCAGGAATGCCAGAGGTAATAATTTTATGCAAGAAAACGGCAAACTGCAACCGTCTTCTATTTGCCATATTTAGCCATTTCAAATCCCTGATACTTTCTGATACATGATCAAATTTGCGCAGGGAACACACAAGACGACAACATGAATTTTGAACCCGTTGAATCCTTCCGCCGATATGCAAAGTCAAAAACGGACCATAAACGAATGAATGAAGTAATTAAAAAATGAAAGTACCAGGGTTTCAACAAGCATGACTTTAAGTTTCTTGGACAGAATCTCCCGATTGGCATATATAATTCTTAAATTGCAGAAAGCCTTTCTGATGAGGGAATTAACATGTTCATCAAATTTAAGACCACCATCTATTACGACCCCTAACGATTTCGCTGATTTTACCTCCGGCACAGTTTGTCCATTAATATTTATGTTCACCTTCTCGCTAAGGCGAGCAGCCTTGACCCCACCAAAGTAGAAAACCTGTGACTTTTTAGGGTTCAATAAAAGGATGTGTTTCCTTGATAGATCATTTATAATATTTAGCTCTCTGTTTATGTTATACTCAGCAATATGATGTTCAGGGAGAAAACTATATTTTAACTGAATATCATCAGCATATGCTTGATAAAAACCAATCTCTATACGTTTTAAAATATCTGCCGAGTATATCAAAAACAGAAACGGACCCAGTATCGAACCTTGCGGTACACCTGATACTACAGGCAACAAAGATGACATTTGCTCTTGCAGCACCACACTTTAGCCTAAAACAAAAAAGAATATGAGTCATAAAGCAACTATTTTTTTAATTTCTACGACCTAAAACTACCCCAAAAAACTTTTTAAAAGAGATATTTTACAAGACTTTTTATTGGTCCACTTTTCCCAATAGTGCGTAATATGATCTACCATTAATAATATAGTGTATATTTAAGAGCACAATCAGAGCTGTCAAAGTACTCTTAAATAGTACTTCAAGTACAAGTACCAAGTTTTTGATTTTTTAAAAATTACTTCAAGTACAAGTACCAAGTATTCATTAAAATGTACTTGCATTTTCAAGTAAATTAAAAAAATACTTGAAATACCACCCAAGTATTTTACTTGAAGTAAATCCAAGTACTGGAAGTAAACCAAAGTACTTGAAGTAAAACAAAGTACTTGAAGTAAAACAAAGTACTTGAAATAAAACAAAGTACTTGAAGTACACCAAAGTACTTGAAGTATTGTTTTTACTTCAAGTACTTTTTATTTACTTGAAGTACTTTCTTTACTTAAAGTACTTTTTTTACTTGAAGTACTTTTTTTTACTTCAAGTACATCGTAATACTTCAAGTACTTAAATAAATACTTCAAGTAAATTACTTGGTCAAATCAAGTAAAAATCCAAGTATCTTCATAAAAACTAATCAAGTACAAGTACAAGTACCTCCTAATAAAAAGTACTTGAAGTAAAATACTTGAAGTACAAAAAAGTACTTCAAGTTAAATTTTACTTGAAGTACTTCAAGTTTTGACAGCTCTGAGCACAATATACCTTTACTAGCCTGAAATTTAAAAAAAATATATAAGTCTTTAAGCAATTAATGGTCCGGTGTATTTTTTGTTATTTTTACGACCTAAAGCTATGCCTAAATACTTGTTCAAGTATTAAGAGCGTGCAATTATGTTTTGCAATTTATGCATAATTTGTTTGACGTATTTAAAAAAAATATTTTTATTAAAGATAAAAATATATTGCTTTAAAAAAATTAAAAAAAGGTGTTGGGTATTAGATAAGTTAACGGAAAATTAATCATAAGTTTAGAAAGAAAATACTTATTTACAATTTTATTATTTATTTTTATTTTTTTATTTAAGATATCAAATCTTTTTGCATTCTAATATATGATCATTGTACTAATAAACCCAGTATTAAACAGTTTGTTTGAATATTACTTCATCCTACAAATTTGGGAAATAATAAATTAAATTGGAAATTAAATTTATTTCCATATTAACCAGTATTTTTTTTTTTATTTTTAACTGTTTAATACTAGGTTTATTAGTAGAATGATCATATACATTGCGAACTAACAGGTTCGATATCTTAGATATAAAAAAACACTGCCTGGTTTTTGTATAACTATAAATAAGTATTTTCTTTATAAGCCTATGGTTAAAATCCCATTAACCAATACATAACAGAAGCTAAAAAAACATATGTCGAGGGTTCTGTATTAAACAACGTTAAGTCCTAATAAAAATACCATACTTTTATACTAGGGAGAATCTCAGGTAATGAATTTGAAGGTAAAGGTAACTCTATTCTTTTAACACTAAGGCCTCGATATTTTTTTAAAGATTATATTAAAATGTCTTTTAGGTCACCCTAATTTTTATTATTATGTTTTACAAAAAGAAAAAATAGTTAAATTTTGAGTGAATTCTGAAGAACATATTTTACATAGCTATTATCTCTAGTAGGGATACTGGTTTTAAGGGTTCTGCATCCAATAGTTGGCGATCTTAACTACTTTAAATAACAGCTCGTTATTAAAGATCAGTGTTTAAAACCTAAGGCCATCAGTTTCTATTAATGCAAAATCCCATTTTGTTAGGATATATCCTATATTGTTGTTGCGCATTAATTTTTTAACAAAACATTTTATATTCTATATAACCTATATTATAAACAAATACAGGGTTATCCAAAACTTATCCCCAAACAGGTTTCTAGTTCCAGAAAATATAGGTGTGGGTTGAAAATAAAAGTTCAACATTATTTTCGCACATACTTAAAAATGCTGATACTCATGTAGAATAGCTTAACGCGCATTTGTTATTATACTATAAGCTCATAGTAAATGTTAATATAAAATATAGTCAATATAAGTAACTCCATGATGAGAAACATAAACACTAAAGTTGAGCTGCCAATCAGCCCACTTTCGTAGGTGTTAATTGAAGATAAACTAATAGGTGACCTTTTAGTTGCACTATATGCCTCAGTGATTGTTTTAACAAACCCTGATTAAGGAAAATGATTTGATGATGATTAAAAAAATATTAATGCCTATAAATCCTACCTAATCCTTAAAATATGATTTAAAAGTATTCGAAAGGATTACAAAATATTTGGGATGATTAAAAATTATAAATACTGGACAAATAATTTCATATTCTAAAAAATTATTGAAATTAAAATTTTATTTCAGGATTACAAAGTATTTCTAAAAAGTTTACGAAACTAAAATATTATTTAAGGATTACAAAGAATTTAAGATAAAATTAAATATCATGAATACTGGTTGAATTATTTCATATCATAAAAAGTTAACGAAATTTAAATATTATTTTAGAATTACACAGTGATTGATAGAATTCAAAATTTTCATTACTATCAAATCATCATATTCTGATCATTTTTACAATTTTTTCCAGCATTGAAAATGGTTTTAACTAAATAATCGTTAAATTTTCAAAATTATTTACAGTATTTAACATGATTTATAAGTATTAAAACGTTAATCATTTTTAATCCTGTCAAATCATTTTTTTTAATCAGGGAAGTGTATATCAGCTTTAAATATATTATAGATAATATTTTTATTTATTATAAGATATTTTTACATTACTATTTAAACTACTTTTATTTTTTCTTTATAATTAAAGCTTAAAATTCTCGAAATAGGTAAAATTCTAGGTAATACAATTGTATATCACATATTTTTATGTTATGAAGTTTATTATTTAACCCGCAACCAGTTATGTTTTAAAATAATTTAAGTGATATTTGTTTTTATTTTTAGACGGAAGCAAAAAAATCGGCGCTTGGTCCAACCGTGCTAAATCGTCTGCCAGAACTTTTGCGACCAGGATTTTTACCACCATATGCAATTGTACCAATACAGTGCGGAGTACTCTTGCTGCTCGCAACAATAATCATTAGAAAATGTCTATGGAAATCTTCCTCTACCACGACCTAGTTTTCGTCATTTTTAACTCCATTTCGTGATATGTATCCTAAAATTCTATCTTTACAGATTATTTAAACATATCATTTAATACAATCAATAATGATTATGTAGGAGAGTATATACGTGTCCCATTGTCAGAATATTGTTACCATTTTCAGAAATACCGAATACGGAGAGAGTATAAAAGTGTGATCCATCCCATTTTAAGGTTATTTTTTATTATTAAAAGATATATTTTTTGGTATTGAAATGGTGGCCCCGATTTTATAATTTAAAAATTGGCTTTTAGAAGGTTCTAAAATTGGAGAAAAATATAGAGAAAGGGACAGGAACGATTGTCTTACCTCCACCCATCAAGAAATGGCACAAACATGTTTGTTTAGAGTTGTTCAAACACACGAGTTTGCCTGAAAGAATGGGCTTATATTTATCTGTAGGCAGGGCCGTATTTAGACGTTGACGAGATGGGCCCGCTAAGGGCGCAGCTACCTGGGGGCGCAAAATCGGCTATGAAGAAAAAAATGTTTTCATCAGTTGTCAGTACCGTAGTCATATTATTATTTTTTTATTGACAAAATTAATCAAATAAATAAATTACAACAGAACAATTTAATAAAAATTTTTTAACTTAGTACTTAATTTAATTATTTTTAATTTAATAAGACTGAAAAAATGTATGAATTATTAATAAAATATAAATTTATCCTGATACCTACAGCGAGAATGTAACTCTTTGAACTTTTTGATATTTAAGCTGCGGATAAATTGGTATTTTATAAATTGGGGACAGCACTAGTTCTTTTTTTTTGTTGCATATTATATAATTTATTAAAGTATAAATGTTACGTTTTAGTAGGTCTGCTATGCACAATATTTTTGTAACTACGATTTTATTGTTGAAAAATTTTTCTAAGGTTAATTATCCGTAAATAAGGTTGTAGGTATAGTTAATTTACATTCCACTTCTTTAAGTCAGATACAAACAGTTATTTTATGTAAATCATGTCTCTTTGAAATAGTAGGCTAATATTTTCATATAAAGAAAATATATAATTTGACACAAATTTCACCATAAAATTGCTATTTTAAAGAAACGAAACTCTGGGTTCAAAAAACTTTAAACCTTAAACTTAAATATTGTGAAAATTTCATGATATAACCCTCGGAATCCCGGTTTTCGTTGGGGGTATTCCATTCGTCCCAAATCTCCCGGTGTGTGAAGGGGGGCACAAATGTTAAGCCCCGCCAAAGGCGCGGCCATAACTAGGTACGGTCCTGTCTGTAGGTAGAAAAAATATGCAGCATGTCCTTCCAATGTAATAATTTTGTGTTTGGTTCAATTTTATAAGGTTAATATCCTACGGACTTCAACTAGTTTGACTGCCAATTTAACATAGCACTTCTCTTTGGGATTTCGCCTTATGCGCACTGCAAGTATTTAAATTTGGAGTGATAATCGTGAAATATCGAAACGCTTGACTCAAATTGTGTCACTTCTCAAATTAGACATTTTCCTCTCCGTTTTTCTTTGGAAGAGACACATGTAACTGTCAACTGTCAATTCTTTAATATCCTACCTACTTTTTAAATTTGTTGTTCTTCTTGTTTTTAATTTTTGGTTGTAGTAAAGTTGCCACATTACTAAATTTATTTTGTATACTCAAAGACAATGTTAATGTTTAAGAATAATTTATAATTTAAACATAATAATGTCATTACAGTCAATACACATTTAAAATGGTCTTTGAAATATTCAATAATAAAAAATAACTTAAGTGAAACTGAAGAAAAACATTATAAACATCTTACACGTGGAGTAGAGCATGGATATTGTACCAGCTCTAATTTTAAAATTGATATCTTGACGCTCAAAGACTAAATTTTACATTTTGAGTGAATTCTTATTTTTATTGAAGATTACGTGCCTTCGTGGTATTTTAAAAGAGCACTTGAAGATAAACAGCACAGGCGCGACAAAAAAACATTATCCTCTTGTAAATTATTGTTTTAAATATTATATCAAAATCCTATAATAAGAATAAAAAAAAAGGAATATGACAATTTTATTACTGTTGTTAAACATCACATCGACTAATAAAAGGGTGTATTTTAGTGTGTATTATATTCTTTTTTGTACAAATTAAAATGGTTAAATAGATTCTCAGTGTGCACCAAGTTTTCCAATGAACAGAACAAAAGTGGTGAGATTAACCAGGTCATTTCTTAAGTCTGAATAGCGGGAAATGATGTTAACACTTATCTCATTTGCTCTTACTATTTTAACAGCCAAATTATCTTGAAGTTAATACTTTATTTTTCGACAGCCATTTACCAGTCAATGGATCAATTGGATCTCACTACTTCGTTTGTTTAAAATCATAAAAAATAAAACTAACGTATTAAAAGCTCTTTTACGCACTTCTTTATCCTTTTAAAACATTTTTGTCTAAGCAAAGACCAAAGTTTGATATATCTACAGACATTTAATTTACTCATTTTGAATACTGTTTTAAAGATCACCGTTTTCAATTTAGCTGAATGCTTGAAATACGTCAAGTGGGTCAGTGACGAATGCTTAAAAAGCCCGGGGGCACGGACTCCTCCACTTTTTAAAACAAATTAAATAATTTTGGGAGATATTTTAATTTGTTACCCATATTATCTCATTAAGTTATCAATCTTAACAGTTATGCAGTCCACGTTTGGTAGTCACTGTAAAAATGTATAACAATGGATTAGTCAACAACGATAAAGAAAAAAAAACGGGGATAAATCTTACAAATCCTATAAAGTCGGACAGCTAAATTTGTAGAAAATTAAACAATGGTTATAGCTTCCTATTAAAAAGATTACTGTACCATAAAATAAATAAATGAATATATATAAATAAATAAATTATATATATATAATATATATATATATATATATATATATATATATATATATATATATATATATATATATATATATATATATATATATATATATATATATATATATATATATATATATATATAAAGTATATTTAAATGACTGTTGTATCTTGTTGTTACTGCCATATCTAAATTTTAATATTTCATTTTTCCATTAAATTTTAAATAGTCATCAGTCATCACTGTTAACTACTAACTGTAGAAGATATTTTGTAAGTTAGCCGTTTAAAGTAATTTATGTTATCAAACTTCCATTTTTTGAAAGTAAATTTATATTAAAAATTTGTTTTGTAAAACTATAAAAACTAATTTGGTTATCTATGCTTCCATTTTAAGCCAATCTTTTTTACTATTGTAAGGTATCTTATCATAACTCATTTTTAACTAATATAAATAACATTATTTATCTATTCTGGTAATATAATGTTATTTCATAAATATATTCGGTGAATAATTAATTATTTGAACAAAATTTTTAGTTTAATCTTAAACTTTTTTAAACGTTTTAATAAAAATGACAAGACTTCCAGAAAATAATAAATCTTGTAAGACAATCACAAATTAAATCAAAAACTTTTAGGAACAAAATTTTAAGGTTTATATAAAATTAATTTTAATGAAAATAAAATCGACCATTAAAACTTTTGAACAAAATGAATTAGATAATTGTTTTCTTAATGTTTAGTTTTAAAAACAACTGTTAGGCCGTAAAAATGTATAATGTATAACGTAACATAGATGGTATTAATTTAAATTCAACCCACTGCATACCGCAGAACATGTTAAACAAAATGTATTAGTAAAAGATAGCAATATATATCAGTATCTATATTTACATTATTAGTTATATATAGTTATTATTACTGAAAAATAAATTTAAAATCCAAACGGAAAAAATAAACGTTGGAATTTGAAAAAGTGTTTTATTTATCTATTAAGAAAATCACAATAATTTTACTCTTAACTGGTAACAGGCTGACAGTTACTGTGCTCATCTGTCAGTTAATACAAAAAACAATGCGAGATGATTTATTAATGTTTCTTATACTCAGGTTTTGTACACCTCAAAAATTTTCCCCAAATATTCTTATTTCGTATACACAATTAATTATTCAGTTTTCGACATCTCGTTTCGTACACCAAAAACTGAGGTAGGTTCCTGTCTCTAATGGTTTAAAAAATATGGTAAAATGAATTAAAACTAATTTTATAGTTTACTGTTTCTACTTTTAGTGATTTATCAAGTCTGAAATATAATTAGGGAAAATAAAAAGCCGCTTTAACTAACCAGAACTAACCATGATCCACCATAACTGAGGGCTTTTGAATTTGTCTAAATTATCCCTACGTAGAAGTTATTAACAAAATTTTAATAATTTTCAATATGGTATTTATTACGTCTAAAATATAATTGGGGAAATAAAAAGCCGCTACTAACCATGATCCACCATAACTGAGGGCTTTTAAATTTGTCTAAATTATTCCTACGTAGAAGTGATTAACAAAGTTTTAATAATTTTGGAATATGGTATTTATTTAGTTGGTGTTTGGGTCGTCACAATGGTCGGTGTTCGAAACAAGAAGCAAAAAATTGATCAAATAATTCAGTGTACAAAACGAGAATATTTCAGGTAAATTTTTGATGTGTACGAAACTAGAAAACAC
The DNA here is from genome assembly GCA_019359885.1 of Listronotus oregonensis. Taxonomy (NCBI): domain Eukaryota; kingdom Metazoa; phylum Arthropoda; class Insecta; order Coleoptera; family Curculionidae; genus Listronotus; species Listronotus oregonensis. The sequence goes on from JAHBCN010022548.1 coordinate 11,976, forward strand.
TATGCTAGATACCTGAAAAGACTTAATTACCATTTAAAATGTAATTGCGTCATAAAAATATACTAAAATATCATCCCATATCTGTTAATTCGGAATTCTACATCACTAAACAACTTTGATGATGATTTGGAAACAAACATTGTTTATATAAAAGAAACATGACTATAAATTTGGGTTTCCTCTTGTCAATACACCAAAAACAAATTATTGAATTTTTCAATTTCTAGATGAAATAAAAAGATTATGTGTTAGTAATAATTTTCTAACCTTATATAAGGTTATTTGTGTTTTTTTTTAATAGAACACTGTATGAACGTTTTTAAATGATAGTACAAAAACAGAAAGTAAAAGAAATTTAACATATTATAAAAATATAAAATGTAAAGCTTAAAAAGACAGCTACGATGTAATTGTAAAAAAGCATCTACATTTTTTATTGTTAATCATTACTTAGATAATTTTATTAAGAACAAAAATACCTATCTATTTTTTATAAACAGATTAACATGGAGACCTGTTTTACATATATGTGAGAATTTTAGTGGAAATTATGACGAAAGTTATCTCGAAAATTTTGATAAAATTTTTCTTACATTTTTGATAATGGTACAATAATATTCTCTGTTTGATACTTATAACAAATTACAGTAACACTATTGCTATAATTTGTGATACTCAAACGCTGTAAACCTTAAGTGTGTTAACGTTATTTCTTAAAATTATTAAATAGCTTTATGTTTTTAATTACTGGTGTATTTAGAATATGAAATTCTAATAGTAAATTAAAATTTCAAAACAAATTTGACAAATCGGTGTGTATGTATGTATTTGATTTAATGTTCTATGACAATACCAATTCCGAAAATTGTTTTGATCGATTCTCGGGCAATTAGCCAATTTTCGTGGTTAAAATATAGAACATATTTAGTATTTTTATTGTGAAAAATTTTAGTTAGAAATGTTAATCGTGTAAAACATAAAATAATTGGAGCCTGAATGGAAAAAGAGGGATAGGTAAAAAATGTGAAAATAAGTTATGCACTAATTAAAAAAGCTTCAAGTTTAAAAAAAAAGTTTAAAGGAAATTTAGATTAACTTATATTTCCCTTTTTTTTCTTATCCCCCTTCCCCCAGGCGAACCCCAAATTTTGGAGTCGGTAATGTCGGGGCAGCCTAAGAACATATCTTTTAAAACAAGTAGGTTCCCCCCTTTATCAAACT
>JAHBCN010022549.1:0-13174 GCA_019359885.1 Listronotus oregonensis
TTTTCCATATAATTATCATTTTAAAATAAGCACCCTCCTTCCCCCGGGGTAGTTTGAAAGAAAAAAATTTTTTTATGTTAATCCCTTTTGCCAAGGATGACGACAGATAAAAAACAAATGAAACAAAAATTTTAAAATAAAAAACATCACAAGTGCATACTGTATTATAGAAAAAAATTTTAGGAATATTTTTTTTTATACAAAATGTCAATTCATTTGTTTTGTTATCTGTCGTCATCCTGCCAAGCGGGATCCAAATAGAAGTTCGGTTTGGCTTTCACGGCTTAGTAGCCAAGAGGTGCCCCATTGAATATAAAAAATATTTACTACAGGCGGAAGGATATTTTCCACGCGACGGCAGTTACACGATCGACACGAAGCGATTTGGGGGTTTGGCGTCAAGGGTGGAAAAGACACTTCGCATAGGTACAACATTTTTTCAGGTGTGTGGAAAGTCAAACTAAACAACCATTAAAAAATATTTATTTTTACCATTACTCCTTATTATTATTAACCATTATGTAAAGAACAGTTGTACTTTTTTGCAAAGGAATCGCAGAGCAAAGTTGGGAGTAAGTTGCGAGTTGAGAGCCGTGAGGTGCAATTGAACGGTCGTCGTTACAGGTAACAGAGCACAGTTTCAAAGACGGTACATGGGCCTTGAGGCTTTTCGTTAAAGGTAGATGAATTTTGGGATAATTTTTGATTGATAAATCCTTTTTTGAAACTTTTTTAGAGCTTTCAGCCTTCTAAACAGAGATGACTTTCAACCTCCAAGTCTTTAATATTCGTTATGCCTTCACCAGAATTAGCTAACATTTGGGCTGAGGAACAAGAAAGCTATGTCGCGTGTAAAGTTCTGGGTTTGGAAGACGTAAATGGCAGCTATTTCAGAGGGCATCATGCCAAAAGAATTTATTTCTATGCACTGGACAGTACAAGCCAATTTTTGTAATTAACAAAAATCTTCTGTTGGTCTTCAGGCTTTAAGAACGGGAAATTTACTTTCACAAAGCTAGATATTTTAATTTTCATTTTTTGAAATGAAAACTTCGTAAATGGTTTGAGTCGAAAATATTTAATAAAGATTCCTTATCGTCAAAATAACAATGCTAATTTTCATAATTCTTTCGACGACACGCACCAGCTAATCCGAAAATTGTACCCACCTTCATGGAGCATCATTAATAATGGTTTTTTAAATTTTTTGTGAAAAATTTGGCCTTGAGTTAAATCCAATTTTGGTTTTCAAAAATGAAACTTTGAAATATTTGCCTAAATCCATGTTCTTTTCGATCTTAATGACACTTTTTTAAAATGGAATACGTTTTAACATAAGGGGATTGGTTTACATGTTTGGGAAAACCGGAAATATGCATAAAACTTCTTCTTCATACTTTTAATTTTTTTTTCGGGGGCACCAGCTTGTAAATGCTGTATATTCTTTCTCGTACCTGCCTTGACTTGAGGCAAACCCAATTTGATTGTTTTCTGATTTTGACCAAATTTATATAGCGCATAAAAAAATATCGTTTGTTTGAGAATCACAAAGTTAACCAACCAACCTTATTTTCAAATTTTCCTTTTTTTTTTTTGACACAAAATTTTGATTTTATTAAAAAGGCAAATATTTTATAAACAAAAATTTTTTAAAAACCCTTTTATTTTTATTTATTTACAACTTTTTTCCATAAAAAAGCAGCTTCACTTTTAAGCTTTGCCATGATTCCCTAGTGTATAATTTTTAAAAAAGTCCGACGGGGTGAAAGGGAGGGTTTTTTAATTTAAAAGGAAAAAAAGGGGTAATAAATATTAAAACAAGTTTTTAAAGGTGTTTTAAATATTAGTAATTTATGTAAAAATCAAAAATTCTGTCAAAAAAGGGAATGTTAAATAAGGTTAGTTTATTTTTCAACTTTGATGAAATATCTCAGCAAAAAGGGGTATTTTTCATCTGCCCCGGGAAAAACCCCGTACCTTTGGCCAAATCGGGGGGGAGGCCTTTTAGCCCAAAATTTCTATTTCGGCTGCTTTAAGCATGATTCAGGTATCCTCGTCAGAAGACTCCATGGGAAACGTTTTTTTTTCAAAATCGAGATACTGATCAGAATGTACAAAGACGCTCTTAAATTATCGAAGGGCTTTAATAATTTGATTTTTATTGGAACACAAAAACCGTCAAAACTAAAACTACAAGCAAAAAAATAAACGGGGGTGGAAAAATGAAAACATAATTTAGAAAAGTGGTTCCTATTCAAATAAGAATATGCCAATAGAAAATTTTACTAAATCAAACTTCAAAAAATTTAAAAAAAATTTTAGTACTGTTTAAGAAATTTAGTGTTTATTTTTCTTTAGTGGAAAAGTGACACTTAAACTAAATTGCGGGGGGGAAAATGCTGTCCCAAGCTAGTAGAAAAATTGTTTCATATTTAAAGTCAAAAAGTTACAAAAGTTTATCCAAACATATATAATTATATGTTTTTAAAAGGAAAACGAAGATTTTATTTTTAAAAATACAGGTGCCCCCTAAAAAACATTCGATTTTTTTATTTTCCGATTGCCCGTTGATTTTCAAATGTAATATCCTAAATATTCATAAAAAAATCCAAATACCAAAGCATGAAAATTATGAGAAAAACCCTGTACAGGGTGTCCCATCGAGCCACATCATTTTTTGACCTTTTGGGAAAACCAGGATAGGTAAAATCAAATTTAAAACTTTAAAATTTAAATATCGAAAACTTTGGAAAAACCCGAATATTCCCGTTTTCATTTTTATTTTTTTATCATTCTATTTGATTAGATATAGCACAATAAATTCGACATTCTTAATGCTACTTTTTCCGTTCTACAAAACAGTGTTAATATATTTACAGGCCGAGCTCAACTGCCATCATCAACTTTTTTTTAACGGCTGGATTTTTTATACATTTACGAGTCAATTCCAAACAATATGAAATTTATTTGAAAAATTGATATTTATGGCAATTTCCGTGAGAAATAATGTGTTAGAGACGCAGAAAAGATTTTTGGGTTTTGGGATTACGAGAATTATTAAAGGGTTTTTTCAAATAACTGCGATACACCTTTTGTTTTGAACTTAAACCCTTTAAAATTTTTAAATTTAAAAAAAAAATCCAGGACCGTATTTAAAAAAATTTGGGGATGACAAAAAAAAAAACGCCGTTCTAAATCTGATAACACTGTCTTGAATGAGAATCGAAGAGAAAATTGAAAACTGTACACACAGTGTTGCCAAGTTTCGAAGTAAATGCGGTTTCAGGAATATTTTTAAAACTATAAAGTAGGGGTGGGAAAAAAAACGTATTAATCGAGGCGAATATTTTTAAAAAATCAAAAATTTAAAAATTATGATTAATGGGATTATGTTCGATTATTTTTTTTGTTAATCGATTATTTTAAAAAAAGCCATAGTCTCCCCTTTTTTTTTGCAAATTTAATCTTCTTTCATACGTGATTAGTCATTTGGGAAGAAAAATAAATAAGTGAGTGAAATATATTATTAATTATGACCATATGAGTTTTTAAATCGATTTATTTCATAATTAGATTAAAGTATTAAGCACCTTTTTCAAAGCCCAATTTACCGGTAAACGTATTTTCCATGAATTATCTTATTTAGGTGTAAAAAATGATTAATTGATTATCTGAAAAATTTCCATTTTTTTGATTTATCGATTATTTTGGGATTAATCAAATTTTGATTAATCGATTATTTGATTAACCCAAAATAATCGATTATTATTTAATAATCTCCAGCCTTTAAAACATTTTGGAAAACTATTCGAAAGGGGTTTTTCGGAAAATGTATAAGAAAATAAAAAAGCAAAATTAATAACCCCTTAGTGCCCATAACATTAAGGGTTTTTAATTGAGTCGAAGTGGGCGATCGAATTCAACAATACGGGAGGGCATGGAATACAACCTCAAGGACAGACCAAGAATCAAATTTTCCCAAAGCTTACGGGACTCGATCCCTCCACGTCGGGGCTCCCATATGGCCTCCCGGACATAAATAACAGGTGACGTAAATAAGAGCGTCGCACAGGGATGTCCGAATATCATAGTGAGATATATAGGTTGAATAGGTAAATAGTTTGGTATACAAAAAGTTTCGAAAAGGGTTTTTGGGCAAGAGCGAACGTTTTGGTTTCGATATGTTGTTTAATAAGAAATTCCATTATACCAGCCCTTCCAAGTTGGGGGGCGTACCGTTTAGCGCGGTTTCGCCCGGCCCCCCTTGACCTTTTTCGACGTTCATCGTATTATCCCAATTTTAAACAAAACAAAAAGGGTTTTTTTCCATTGGGGGGAAATATACTTTTCCGCACGCCAAACGTTAGACGAACGACGCGAAGGAAGTTCGGATAAGCTTTAAGTGGGAAAAGCCACTTTTTACAATACTTTTTCTACTTTTAAAAAACTTTTTTTACGAGGGGTTTTTTTTCAGTAAAAATTAAAAATCCCAAAATAAATAAATAAATTTTTTTTTTTAACTGATTATGTGTGTTATCTGTAAACAGGACATTTTATCTGGTTTCTTTAAGTTTTTGGCTTTCAGTTAAATTTTTTTACAACCTTTTTGTAGCCTGTGATTCTTCAATGTATTCCGGTTACTTTTTTGAAAATTTTAAAAGCAACGCTTTTTTATCCGGGGTCTTTTTCCAATTCAAAGGAACGTTGCAGAAGATCGCGGAAGTTTTGGCCGGATATAGCTCTGGATTCAAACTAAAATGCTGCTATCTCAGAAGGGTCTTCCCAAAGTTAATCCCAACGCATCGTTGCAAATCCCTTGGAATATACAAAACCCCTTGATGTGTTGTCAAGGGGGTAATGCTGTATACTTCCGATATAAGAACAAATACTTTCCGTCGTTGATCTTTCAGACAAAAAAAGAAGGTGGGGTATAGTTTTTGCGTCTAATTTTCCCAAAACAATTAGGGCCCTTTTTTGTCTGATGTCGATTTTTTCATTTTTGGATTTTCTTTTTGCCCAGTCGCCAGCAAGCCCAAAAATTTGTCGAAAATTTTTATCAAAAAGATATTTTTTCATCGTGTCATTAATAAATGGAATTTCTTCTAAAAAAATCCTTGACCCCTTTTTGGCCGAAAGCCTACATTTTGTTTTTTTAATAAATGCTCCCAACTTAAAAACCCCTTGCCGATATCACTTTTCTTGATTTTTAAAAAATTTTTTTTCAGCTTTGGCGTATTTGGGACCATAAAGTATTTGCCCTTAAATTTTGCAATTGAGAAAAAAAGCAAAATTTTTCCTTTTTTTCAAATTTCCCCTTAACCCGCCTTTTTTCACACCAGGTTTCAAATGAATTAAAATTTTTCTTTAATTTTTTCTTTTGTTTTTTGGCAGTTCAAGTTGGCCAAACTTGCGGCTTTTAAAACACCGTCTGGAAAATTCTTCCTCCATTCTTAGAAACCTATTTTAACTTTTTTACCGAATTTACTGATGCCTCAGTACAAAAAAATTGAAAGGTTGTATTTTGACTGCAAACAAGAAAAATCCAGTTTTTTTAAATTAGCATGGTGTTTATGAAATACATGTTATGGAAAATATTAAAATGATAAAAAAAAATTTAAAATATATATTAAAGGCCCCAAAAATAAAAATAAAAAAATGCAAAAAAAAAAAAAGTGGGGAACCCCTTTTTTTTTAAAATTATTCACCCAGTTATTAAAAACATTTTAAAAAATCGACCAAATACGGCAAATATGCAGAACAAAATGCGCAAAGAGTTTCCGTGCGCAAAGTTAAATTTTTTAACTTTGCGTCAGTAATACTACGCAAAGAAAAACACCCTAGGGACGAGCCCCAGGTCAATTTTATAATCTTACAAGTACAATAAAGACAGTACAAATTTTTTAGGGAGAAGAATTTTTTGGAAAAAACCAGAATTTTTAAGGGACTGAAAAAAGCTTTTTCGCCCATCGCATAAAACAGTTTTGTTTACTATCATTTTGTCTATTTTTATTGTGCCGAAATCTGGGAAAACAAAAGTATTTGTTTAATTGCGCTAAATAAAGTGGTTTTAATCATTTGGCACCGAGGTTTTTGGTCAGGCTTCCACAAATAATTTACCTCTGTGAATATAGGTTTATGCTGATGGATTACATTTAAATAAAACTTTTTAAATTTTCCTGCAAACCAGAGGTAAAAGTTGATTAAAGTTTTTAAAAATACATAAAATAAAACATTTTTACAATATTGATGTTTAAACCCAAATAAATCATGTAGGTAATCTCTAAGGCTTAATCCCCGAGGCACACTTACAAAAATTTTGTTTGGTGTACTTACAGATGTGTTTGTGCAAAGCAAAAAACACATTTATTTTGGGTTTGAAATATTATCATTCAACATCTGAATGTTTCAATATTAAAGCAACTTAAATTTTTTTGACTGTAGCCACGTAAATAATGCCGTAATTAAATTAACCTCGCTAAAAGTAAAAGTATTAGAAACAAGAATAACGCCAATTTTTTATATGGGCTGTGACGTCAGACAGCAGTGACCTGAAAATTTTTTTGCGCCAATTTGGGGTTTTTAATTAAAGGGTGTTTTGCTTGAAATATGTCTTTATTTATTTTTTAAGTTTATTTTACCATTTTGATGCATAAGGTTTTCATTTTATAGGTGTTTCAAAAAACGTGAATATACCCAATTGTTACGCAAATCGATAAAGGTTCAAAGATTTTATGACTTCAGACCGTACTATAAATAGATACGCACCTAAAGAGGGATCCCGGACTTTACCGGGTTTTAAGGGTGAAATACGGTTTTTTAAAATTTTAGAAAATAACGTACAAATCTGTATTTATCAATGGAATCGGTCCATCTGCGGAAGAACGTTCTAACAATAAAGGCATTTTGAATAGGGCCCCTGTGCTTTAGGCCTTTTTAGCCCAGGGGTCTTCGTCAGCAGAAAAAAGGGAAAACCCCTGTTAAATTGTCAGGGTCAGATGGGAGTTCCAAATATGGTTTAATAAAATTTAAATATTTTTTGGGTCATTACTCGTCCCCACTAGAGAAAATATTCTTTGTAATTTTTTTAAAACAATATTCCAGTTTTTTTTCCCCCAACTATATTAGGGGACCAGGATCACCATCTCTATTTTACAAAAAAGGCCCTCAATTGCAATAAATTCAGATGGCGCTGGTGAACCAAAAACCCATTCTAAACCAGTAACCTCGCTGTTTTAAACCTCACTCTTTAATTTTATGGTCCGATCAACTAGACCAGCGCCCTGTTTAGGGTTTTCTGGCTTTTAAAAACAGCCATAAAAATGGGTGCCCCTTTTTTTCCCTCTCTAAAATTTTTAATTAACCTTAAAGCCCTTTAAAAAAGTTTCGTTAGATATACAGAAGTCCAGTGTAGGGGGGAAAAAGGCATTTTCCCTTCATTTGATAAACATCGTCATGGATTGATTAACCAACGAGATTCCCGTAAAAATGCTTGACGGGGGGTAGTATGGTTTAAGGCGCGCAAAGCAAAATAAAAGTAAGTTCTCTAAACCCAAAACTCATTTCGAAAATTAAAAAAGTACCAATGAAAAAAGGCAATATCCTAAAGGACTTTTAAAAAACCCCTCTAACATTTGTGAGCATCTAGGTTTATAGGTTAAAAAAACTTATTCGATTTTGAATCAAGTTCTTCCAAATAAAATTCCAAAACAGAACTAACCTTATTTCTTAAAAAAACCCCACAAAAAAAAGATCATTAGGAGCAAGGTCTGGTGATCTCGGGGCCACAAACTGGTTTCACGTCCACTAATCAAACGGTTAGGAAACGTATTGTTCAAAATCCGTCCATGAAGGGGAAACCATCTTGTTTAAACCAGATAACCAATTTTACCTTAATAATTGGCGAATTGCCGGTACAATTTGTTGTAAACAGATCCAAATAAATTGCAGTTAAATGCCTCCAAAAAATGGTCCAATAAGTGTTTTTTTTCCACCATACCAGCCCAAAATTCAATTTGAACCCAAAGTTTCGTAAACGTCCATTATTTTTTTATTTTAGTGAAAAAACGAGTTTCCAAGAGAACTTACCACGTATTTGCAATGGCCGGCTGAAAGAAAGAAAAATAATATTTAAATTAAAAATTAAATCTTCAAAACATTAAAACTTTTAAGATCTTTTTTCCGATTTTTGTTTGCTAAGTCGATCGGAATGTAAGTCAATTCCAAGGTTTTCTGTTTTTTTTTAAAGGGACCTGTCTGTAAAAAAATAAACAGGGTTTATTTCTTGGGTCGTTTGTTTCCCATTAAATATATGCCCACTATTTGGTTGGTCAAAGGGTTTTTTCTACAAGAATTTTATAAAAAAAAAGGTATCTAATTGTGTTCACGATTTTTAGCATTATTTTAGTTGTCCAGAATATTTAAAAATACATATTTTTATTTAGTAACCCATTGGTTATTTATGGTGAAATAAAGAAAATCATAATTTTATTTTATTTTCATAATTATTGTTTCATAATATATTTTGTTGTTTTATTTTGTTGTAATATAGATTAAATGAAAACGGCGTTTTTTTGTAAAATTATTCTCTTAGCATATCTACATTAAAAAACATAGTTATTTATGTAATAAGTTTTAAAAAGTGATATTTTATTTTGGAAAGGGAATTTTTGGAACACGACGCACAAAGCGAAATTCGGGAAAACCCCCGCCATAAATGGGAAATAAACTTCGAAATTAAGGGCCCTATTTGGTATAATTTCATTTCTAGTTATGGGTATAATAAAAATCCCCCTTTTTTTTTTCTTTATTTGAAAAAATTTTTAAGTTGAAAGCGTTTTTCTGGAGTATTTTTTGTGAAAAAAAGCGCCGTGAAAATTGAAATTTTATATTCAGTTTTTCGGCAAAGTGTGGGGAAAATTTTTTAAAAATAACTTTATATTTTGGGGGGTAAGTAAAAATTAAAAATAATATTTAAAAATTTTTTTATTTTTTTTTTAGGTGTTCTGAAAAGTTAAAAATTTTTTTTTTTTTTTTTAAATTTAATTTTTCCTTTTTTCAAAAAATATGTTTTCCCCAATTTCCCCTTTTTAAAAAATTTGTTTTTAATTTTTGTTTTAAAAAGCCCTTTTTTTAAGACCCCTTTTTAATTCTGGATAATTTGGGTTTGAGAAAAATTTTTTTAAAAATTTATGGTCTGGGCCAAATTATAAAAAGGTCCCAAACGCAAAAATAATTTTCTCCTACTAACAAAGAATAAATCAATTTTTTTAAAAAAAACATTTTTTTAAGAAAAATTAAAAAAGAGAAATAAAAAAATTGCCAAATTTTTTTTAACAATTTCTAGGGTTTTCATAAAAAAAGATAGTTTTAAGGACACCGAACGGGAGAAAAATTTTTAATTTTATCCGTGGTACAATATGCCAACTTCCGCCATAAAACAATGCCAGTTCTGATATAATATCTTTTTTGGTCCCTTGGGGGAAAATTCGGGAAGCCCAATCAAGAAACAAGGGTATTAAAAGATTCAGAGAATTTCATGCAGGGTTTTTTAAAAAAAAAAACATGGAGGATATATTTTGTAATTTTTTTATTTTTTGATTTTAATTAATAAAAAAAAACTTCAAAAAACTTTAAAAAGTCCCCTTAAAAGTTTTTGGGATTTTTTTTTGCCAAAAGTTTTTGCTGATGAAGGTGATAGTGAAGATATTGATTGATTTTAATTATTATGTTTTGAGTTAGGCTTTATTATTATTACAAAATTATTATTAAAATGGGTCTGTATATACTTTACATACTTAAATATATTACTCTTAACATGTATTTTAAATTGCTCTTATTTTTTTCACAAAAAGTTAGTTATAAAATTAAATAGAACAAAAACCCCCAAATCACAACTTTATTTAATTTATAATAAACAATTTTATTAACCTCAGGTATATCAAAAGTCTTGTCATTTTGGATTTTATTTCAAAAATTTTCAGTCAAAAAGCGTTTATTTCAGCGCAGATTGAAGTCGGATTGAGGCACTCAACAGTGACCAAAAAAGGGAAGTCAATTTGGAAAAAATGCAGGATTAACTATCCAAAACCCACAATTCTGTTAAAATGGTTTACCCTCTCTCTCTCTGTTTAAATGCCCCAATTCCCAAATTCAATTCGAGCCAAAAAAAAACCTCTTATTATGAATTTTAAACTCTTAACTGCTTAAATTTTTAAAAAAATGACAGTCTAATAATAATAGTAATTTTTTTCATAGAGTTTTTTTTTTTAAGGAAATAGGGACTTAAAAGCGCTTATGTAATGCAATAAATGAACCCAAGGGGAGGGGGGGTTTAAAAAATGTTTAAATGAACGTGTTATCTTAGTTTTAACATTTTTTTACGATTAAACATGGGTGATTCATATCAAACACTACTACTATTTAGGCCTTTTTCCCCCATTTTCGCCGTGTGCGCCGGTGACTTTGGGGGGAAAACGAAACGGGACCCCGTTTCGGTAGCGCACCTTTGTCACTTTTTTCCTATGCTTTTTTTTTTGGAGCTAGAGGGGTAATAGTCCACCACGGCGAGCCCCGCATTACCGCAGTGGGGTAGAAAACCCGAGAGGTCCTCTGTATCTCAGAGGCACCGTTGGGGGCACCTGTTTAAGGCACAGGATGTCATTCACTCATCAACACGGTATGTAACACCTTGAGTTAAAGGGCCCTTTTGGGTTTATCTTAGTTTTGGATCCCGTTTCATATGGTGGCAACAAGAGTTGCCGATAACCAGCAACTCTAGCGCATATTCCCAAAAAGACCCTACTCGGCCCAACCACAACGACAATGTGTGAACACAGGGGTTTGGGGAGGAATAGATATTACAAGCTAGTTCCCTTTTTTTAAAGCAAAAGGGTGAATGATACCCACCGAAAAAGTAAAAAAATATCGACAAAGTTCTCCCCCAAAAAACCCCGGATGTTATACCTTAGCAAAAAGTCCCGCAATTTTCGGTGTATTTGGAGCCTGTCGTAAAGAAGAACTGTGAAATTTGACATTAAATAAAATCAAAGTTTTGGGGAAACTTCACAAATTTTGTGCATATACCAGACAAAAAAAACAATGTGCAATGAACCTTTGTAATTAGTGGTACCGTGTTTATGAACTTTAAAAAAAGGAAATTTAGTCCTTCGTCTAGTAAATATTAATCATTTAAAGTTTTTATAAAATGCTTAAAAAATAAATGTGCCATAACTTCAGTTGGAATCAAACATTTGGTAAAATTCCTGCCCAAATGGGTAAATTTCTAAATTTGCCCGATTCCCATCTTTACCTGGACATTCTTCCGACGTTCCTCCGGGTAGTTTGTTGGCGGACTCTGGTGTTAATCTTACTACAATTAAAGATAAGTGGAAAGGGAAATCCCGTACGTAGCAGAGGGTTTTTAGAAGACTCGTTACAAGAGAAAAAGAAAAAAATTTCTGATCAAATTTTGTCCCCAAAATTTTGGGGGAAAGACAAAGCTTCCCACCCGGGGTAAATATCACTAAAATAAATTTTTTTAAAACCACCCCCAAAGGGAGCCCAGGGGAGTTTCCCCAAAATTTAAAAAAATTTATTTTTAGTAATTCCAAATTTTTAAATTCCAATAAAAAAAATTTATTTTGATCCAAAAATTATTACGGGTTTTTGGAATTCCCTTCCCTGGTTTTTAAGGGGGAAATTTCTTTTAGCCCCAAGGGGGAAAAAATTATTTAAAACCCCCAGTGTCCCTAAAATTTTTCTTTTAGACAATTTGGGCGCGCTTTAAAAAAATTCCTTTTACTGAAATTTTTTAAAAAAAAAAGGGGTTTCTTTGAAACCAATTTTAAATTTAAGGAGTTTATTTGAAGAAACTAATTTTTACATGATAAAAAGTATACAAAACCTAGCATTCAGTAGTAAAATATTTTAGAAATTCTGCTGGGAAATGTGAATGACGGTATAAAAAAATTTTTTTGCCTACACCCACTTTTAAAGGGACCCCCTTTAAATATTGCATTCAAATTAAAAACTCTGATAAGGAAAAAAAACTTTACCAACCATAATATTTTATTTCTCTTTAACAGTTGATTTTATCGATGTCAATTAAAAATACCTTTTTTTAAGTTTGAGCCCATTCGCGCCGCAAAAATTGGGAAACCCAAATTTTTTGGGGTTGGGAATAATTTTTTTCTAAAAAAAACGGTATAATTTATTGATAATTTTCAAAAACTATATGAAAGCCAACACTTAAATCAAACTTCGTGTAATAGATTTTTACATTTGAAAAATTTTGTTTTTTTAAAATTTTTCCTTAGTGAAAATCACTCCCAAAATCCCGGGTTTTGTTTAGAAACTAATTTTTTCTTAACCCGACTTGTATTTCAAAAATCCGCCACAGCAAAGGGATAGATTTTTTCCTTCCCCTTTAAAAAGGTGTATAATTTAGTCATTTAAGTGAAAAAAAGCTACCGAAAAACTTTATCTCCTGTAGGCTTGCAATCGGAAACAAAAAACGCATTGATACACCGAATTTGGAAGAACCTAAATAAAAATTTTTTTTCCCAAATTTTGATAGTGGGAGTTTGTCTCCCCCCCCCACCCCGGTTGGGGTAGCGTAAATGCACTCCAAAGTTATGGAAAAATAATATTGTTGAGCCTTTATCCTTTTGGGTTTTGCAAAAAAAAAACTATTATTGTGTCAGAGCTAGTCCGTCCCCGGCAAATTTAAAAAGCCAAATATAAATTTTAAAGGGTTCCTTTAGAAAAAACTTATCAAGTAACCTTTATTTTTTTTAAAAAAAATTAAATTTACCCCGTATTTTTAAAAAATTAAAAAAAAAAGATTTCCCGGAAACGTCCATTTAAAAGGAAAAAAAATTTATGGGGAAATTGTCATAATATTTTTTTGGGTTTTTTTCCAAAAAGGGAAATTTAAAGGTGTTGGGGGAAACCCAATGCTATGGCCCATTCGATCAAAAAATGTCCCGCCCAGTATGAAAATAACTGTCAGAGTTGGCCTCGCCGATTTTGCGTGAAATTCCAGAAAAAATTTTTAAAGTGTTGCCTACTTAAAACTGATAAATCAGTGTGTAGTTGGGAATAACACATGATCTTTTTTTGAAAGCCGTATTAGTTTTGATTGTTTTTCTTTGTGTGATTATATTTTTTTGGTTGC
>JAHBCN010022550.1:0-13176 GCA_019359885.1 Listronotus oregonensis
CGCAAACAGAAATACACTTATTTATATGATGCCCCCCCACCACAATACCCCCCACACCAGACCCAAGGCCAAATTTTAAAAACCCCCCCCCCACAATGCCCAAGGTCAAATTTTATAAATTGAAGAGGGGAAAGGCCGCCTTTTTAACAAAGTTCAAGGTCGAAGAGCAAAAGGGGGGAAGGATACGGAGCGCAAAATATACGATGACGAATGAGCCAGTGCATACACTATCACCCCCTCCAGAAAAGGAAAATGGGGGGGGTGATATGTTTCGCACACGGGCCATTAAGGTCATATGACTCATCTTATTTGGGTCATCGGGATTTTTCCCTACTTTTACTATAAATACTACGAATTATAATTTGTGAAAATTAATTAAAGGCCAAATATTTAAAACTGTTGTTCTTAGCGATTTAATTACTAGGTTTTTTTTTGTATAAAATTAAATTTTCCAATAACTTTGTTATTTATTTTTTTTTGTATCTTGTCATTTATAAGAAAATGACAGAAAAACGAAAATTTAATAAAAATAATAGGTTTAGGACCCGTACTACCTCGCCGGTGTGAGTTGCGATTTGCCGCAATGGACGCTTTTGTAAAGCATTCAATTGAAAAAAATTCCGTTTTGGGCGAGACGATAACATAAATAGCTGCTGAGTTATAAAATTTAAAAAAAAAAAGGATCAAAGTTTACGTTTTTTTTAAATGGAAAATTTTCATACGTTGTGAGCGATACTAAATATTAAATTAAGGGCTGAAACTTTCAGGGAATTTATTTGTAATTTTCCCCCAACAAAACTTCAGATGGACCGAAAAAAATATATTTGCAAAAAATTATCACCCTATCGATACTCATATATCAAATCCGCAAATATACACAATACACAGTACTATAGATATAATTAGGTTAATGAATATTATTTATGAATCTAAGCCGGAACTGTGGGATTCAGCCAATAACAATTACCCCCAAAAAAAACAAAAGTATGACGTTGGGGAAGAAATAGCTAATAGCCTAAATGTGCATGTCGATATTTTCAAATCGAAAAAAAACTATCTCTTTAACGAGCAATATTCACCACAAAATTGAAAAAAAAAACTAACGGCTCGGGTTGGAAACTGACGAACAACTGTTTGTTGCGGAGCGCACAGCCGGTTTGTATGTTTCTCCCAAAACCAAATTTGTTCGCAACGTTGCTGCAACGTTCGCAAATGCCCAGCGCGGCATGGCGTGGATCGGCGCGCCCGGTCTGGAAGCACCTTAACGTTCTTTTTTTATTCCAGCAAGATGGTGCTTCACCCCATTATCGCGCAAACGTTCAAAGGAATGAAGGGTGAAATTGGGTGGCCACCTAGATCATCTGATCTAACCTCGTTCGATTTTTTTTTGGGGGATACTTAAAAAAGGGTTTCGTAAACGGATCATGTAAACGATTTATAGAAGCGTATAAGACATAAAGTTACGAATATAACCCCCCAAATTATAAATAATGTCCGCAGGAATTTTTTATCGTTTAGAACATTGCCAGATTAAAAGGCCACCAATTTGAACACCTTCTGTAAGCTATTTTAAAATTGTTAGTTCTATCTATTTTTTACAAAATAATAAATTTAAAACCTCATATCTTTACAATAAATGTTTTAGCCATAAGGTGTGTCACATGTTTTCTTAAAATGTGCCGTAGAATTAGAAAAAAAAAAAATATAGAGATTATTTAAAACAATGGTCGATGTTTTAATATTTTCTACACGAATCACCCTGTATAAATACATTTTATATAAAAAACGCCCAATTATAAATAATCCATCGCGTATCTACTGGTTTTCCCTCAAAATAATTACCTGAATTTGTATCGAATTATTTCCATACTTTATTTACAGTAGGTATATTTTTTAGTGTCACTCTATCAAAAGATAAATCCGCTTTTGAATGTTCTAAGACCGAAAAAGAGAAATATCCAAGTCTCTAAAATGCACAACTCTTAAGTATGAGAGACAATATTTACGAGCCTGAAAGAAAGAGAGTAAACAAAGGTAGAGCTGGAATGTTGATGTGCTTACATCAAAATATAAAAAAAGTAGGAATCAAAATATTATTTAAAGGTTTATTGCTCTAAAGATAAAAAACTATTTTGGGCTTTCAGGTCTGTATTTTATGTATTTATTTTATAGGCTTTGTTTAAAGCCGATATGATACAAAATAATACCGATAAACGGTAACAGCTGCTGATATACCTATATACGAATGTCGATCGATTCCTAGTAAAGCATACAAATACCCACAATGATATTATGAAATAACTTTTAAGCTTCTCTGTTTTTTGGATTTTTTTATTATTTTAGATTTAGGTCTTTCATTAAGAACATAAACCCCAAAGAAACCATTTTGGGGGTTAAAGCAATAATAAATGCCCATATTTTTTAACAAAGGCAGATTAAACAACTGACAGACGAAATTACTTAAAAGAAATGAATGGTTTTCATATTCTAGGAAATAGAATTTTTCATTTTAAACAAAACCTTTTTTAAAAAAATCTATACGTACGCGAAAAAAAATTAATGTTAAGAAAATTTAGCCAAACAAAATAAGTTTTTTTCACGTCAATTTATTTTTTTAAAAAAACAATTTTATATCAAACTTCATTTTACTTAATGTAAAAATAAAAATGCTATAAAGTTAACAAAAAGACCGATATAAGGACCCCGGATAAAACAATATTTGGTTCCCTCTACCCCTCATATTTTCTTTGATTAACATCCAATTAGTGTCATCCTTTAAAAGCATTTTTTGTTAGCATTAATAATATAATTAAATATTTTTATCTGGTAAATAAGATTAACACCTTAATGGGGGGAACCTAATTATTCAACTTTTACGCATGTACCACATCAGACGGTAGCAATAAAATTTTATTTTTTAGAATGACACTTGCCGATACGGATTACCTAAAATCTTGTTTAAGCCTACACAATACAAACAATGCTAAATAGGCAAGAGAATGTAATTTAAATTTAAGAACTGTCCACAGTGATTAAGATTGTCTCATTATCATCGGATCACGTTTTAAATGCTTCGTACCACCCAAATTAGTAAAAAAAATGCTAATTAAATATTTACATTTTAATTATTAATAATATTAAACATTTATTGTTGGGCTATTTATAGAGCTGTCATTAAGAATAAGTCACATGCCAAGATTTTTTAGAGTACTCAAAAAAATTCAAATATGTTTGTCAGTCTCTAGAATAAGGATGTTCGTTTTCTACAGATTATTCATCGATTTGATGTAAGTTAACAATTGCTCTAATAAGAAGCTGTTACGGACTTTCTTTAGTTAGTGTTTAGTTATTAGAAATGTAAAAGGTTAGAATTATTTTATTTAGGTTAATAATTTATTTAAAATAGGTTACTTTAGTTTTTCCCTTTTTCGACGATCATTGCGGATTATCCTGAGGGCTTTGGGAGAAATTCTTTTTACATTTTCTACATCCTCTAGTAAAAAGAATTCTTCCAGCAAATTTCTAGACTTTTCCAGATTTTTTCCATTCTTTTCCACTTACTATAAAAAGCGCGTGGAAAGTCCGCACAGGTCGTTTAGTTTTGTGTTTCAAAGAGATAAGAAGTTGACAGAAAGTTAAAAGTTAAACAGTTGCCCCCAATTACGTTACGTTAAATTTTTTTGGGTACCAAAAACGTTTGTGAACCTGATTTGCAATAAAAAGGTGTAAAACCAGGATACGTGTTTTTATACGGGGTGTCATGGAACAAAGCGTTTGAATTTAGTTTGAATAAAATTTTAAGTTTAATTTTTTGAATTAGTAAAAGTAAGAGTAACTTAGTCAAAACTTTTTTTTTAATTTCCAAAAATAATTGTTAGAAAACAAATAAAAGGCGATAGTATTTAATAAAAACCGCTAAATATGCAACTTGTTGATTAATTAAGCGAAACTCTACTACCTCGAGTTTAAGGGAACCTTGGAGATTGCATTATTATATAAAACTTTATTTATACCCAGACTGTGTCATTAAAAATCTGAAGTAGTGTGCTAAACAGTTTTTTTTTTAATTTGAAGCCGTATAGGCATATCTGGTAGATAGGTTGTCAACAACAACACTTTTCAGAAATTTTTAATTTTTTACTGTAATTTGGGACGGTTTTAAATATAATTTAAGACTTTATATGCTAAGAGATCGCAATGTATTTATTGTTTCATAAAATACCTTAAAATGGAAAAAACTTTTTTTAGAATTACCAAAATAGCTTCCCCCCATTCTCTCATTTCATATTTAAAATCCACATAGGATTTGTGACATGGCAGTTTTTTAGGGGTTTCTAATGCATTTTGATACGCTAATATTACATTTAAAATCATACTTTTTCACAGTTACAGATATTTTGTGACATGCATATTTATAATATATGTATAATACGTAATATTTCTTATGACGTATTCTATCAGAAGTCGCCACTACGTTAGGCACCAACGCCGGGTGTTGGAAACTCACTCGTTTCCAAGCGTTATATATTTTATTTTATTTTGTTTATTAATTTTCCTAAATTAAAACTGATTCCTTCGAATTTAAATATGCGCGCTAATTTCCATACGCACAAGGTTCCGGTGCATATCCACCTGATCCTGCGCTTTGACCGACAGCGCTACGACACTTTTTTCAGAAAATTCGGCAAAAGGTCAACGGCCAACGGTCACGTTGTGTAAAAAACAATAATTAATAATTTTCATCCCATCGGCTACGCTTTTTGTGAATATCATCGTTATCATTTCCCATTGTTGTGCCCGAACACCGGAGACATCGGAATCCAAGACCACGCAGCCAAAGAAAAAGGATAAAAAGGGTGCACCCTCAGCGAAGACCTTCTATAAGTCAAATGTGAGTCATTTTGGGTTCTTTGTGCATGTCTTTTAAAAAAGGGTTTAAATTTAAACAACAATCAAACTGTTAAAAATAGGTCCCCGTAGTATTCACCAAAGTCTCTCGGCGACACCGGATTAAAATGTAACCAATAAAACACTAGTTGATCTCAAAAAGTCATTACTTCCACCTTTGTTAAAAAATTGGTATTAATAAAAATATTTATTAAAGCAATGGGTTAGAAAACAGGGTTTTATATTCACACCAAAAATTAAATAAAACATAGGGCAACAAGGAAAATAATAAAATATTAAATGTAGAACACTGATAAATAAAACTACTATGTTTTTTACCACTAAAATACTAAATATAAAATATTAATATTAATATTATGCTAAATGAAACTGAATTAGAGCCTTTAAATTAGTTAGAAACGAATTTTCTAAAAAATGTGAAATCTGACCTTTACAAAGGTATTGTGCGTAAACTTATTAATGCTATAAAGATAGATGGATGGAAAGGATGTAACATGTCTGTCAAAATTCACTTGATGCACTCTCATTTCAATGTCTTCGCCAAAAATTTGGGGCTATAAGTGACGAGCATGGAGAACGGTTTTACCAAGATCTTTCTGGAATGAAAAAACAACATTAAGGCAAACACGGTGTCACTTCGCTGGCTTAATATTGCGGGGTTTTCCAGAAACAAAATATCGCAATAAAACGTCGAGAACAATATTCTTAAACAGATTTAGAATAATAATAAAATATATTTATGGTTAAAATTTAGTAGCTGGGTAATGGAAAAAATAAAGGTCATTTTCGGCTTTTTCAGCAAGTTTTACATAGTAATAATCAATGCATGTTACAAAAAAAGTTAAGGTAGCCAACTAATTTTTTTAAGATAAATTTAATATAGTTTTTAAGTCGTAATTTATTTAAAAAATTATTTAAAATAATTCATCGACTATCGTTGATCTTTATCTATATCCAAAAACAAATTCCTTAAACTATGTTAAGATAATATCATTAACAACTTATTTAAATTAGTTTAATGAAATTTAAAAATAATTTGAAATATCAGTTTAATCTAATGTAAATTGTAATGAAAATTTCACGTTTGATTGTAAACGTCTGATTAAATTAGGTAGATCGAAAATCATTATTTATATTGCCATCGTGGGCATATTGTTATAAATAAAAAATATGCTTATAATTAAACGTATTCGGAATTGTGCGGAACTCGGTTAGTTTTTAATAAATAATTTATTTCTAAATACTGAGTGTAATCGCGAATAATGAGTATTATTGTTATTGAAAGATCTGGGTGAATACAGGTAAAAAATTATTAAAGAAAGGCAGAAAACACAGTTTAAACGTGTAGGTATATTATAAAATAAATGCAGCAAAGCGCTTTTGTTTACAGAGCCATTTTTAATGCTACTTGTCAAACAAGAAGTTTAAACGAAAAGCTTGTATGCATGTTTTACATAGAAAACATAATTTTATGACCGAAAAAATACTAGTCTTGAGAAACCACAATAAAATCACATAAAAATAATCAATATTGAAAGTTCCTGGGAAAAAGATATCTAAAGTATTTTGCACTTGTTCTTTAAATCGGACTTAAAGTGTGATTTAATACAAAGAACACCAGAGCTAAGGGTACCGTTGGTTGTCACAAAAACTGGGAAAGAAAATAGAATGAGGGAAACGTAAAAAACGTAAATCAAAGGAAATATAAAATGTGGTGCCAGTACTAAGTCTTGGGTTATCGTAATCCATTCAGTAAGGTGACAGGAAACGCAACCAAACAGATTGTAGAAAGAAAGTTTGTTGAAGTGTTCATGAAATTGTTAAATGCTATAGTTTTAAGCCAAATAATTTAGCAACTATTTACTTAAAATGGGACTTTTTAAAATAGGGTATATTTATGTAAAGGGTCCTATTTGATAAAAAAAAAATATCTGGTAGTTTTATTAAAGCATAACCAAATATCGGTTGTATGGTTGGGACCCTGACAGACCCAGATTCGGTTTACGGTTTATTTGGCATTTTGTCGAATCACCGCAAAAAAGTAGAAGTATTAAATTAATTTTAAAAAATCTTTAGGTAGGTGCGACATTCTAGTATATAAAAATTTAGTTACTGAAAATTTATCAAGGTAAAGGCTAGAGGGTTTAGTTTAACTTTATATAAAAATTATTATATCTTGTTGCAGTATGTAAGAAAACTTTGTACTCTTGGCAAAGTTAAATAGTAATGAATAAAACTAAAATCCCAAGAAAAACAATTAGTATATTTTTGATGCCATGGAATACACATTTTTAAAATTGAATAAAGATTTTTGCCGCAAGTAGGTTTGGAACCTACAACTTCACCTTATCCGAAAGTCTGTCCTAATCAAGAAGATTCAAGCGACACGAATTAGTGACATAACTTAACGTGAAATGATTAATGAAAAAACTTGCTCCAAATTTACTTTTAAACCTGATTCCGGACTCACCGAAGAAAATTTAAATTTATAAAAAAAAAATAAAAAATCAACATTTTTTCAAGTACGCATTTTACTACTTTTACTTGATTATTACTTTTACATTACTAAACATTATTAAAAATAAATATACAATGGAAAAAACTAAAAATTTAAAAAAATGTAGATGTAAAATGCATACTTGCAAAAATGTTGATTTTTTTATTTTTCGTAAATTCGAATTTTCTTCAGTAAGTTCGGAATTAGAATTAGAAATAAGTTTGGAGCAATTTTTTTATTTATCATTACACGTTAAAAAAACATACTGTTTGCTCTTTTTGGTTTTATGTTCTTGCATTTTTGTGACACCACGTATGATAACAATTTATTTTCTCATTGTAGTTTATATTTATTCGACAAGCAGATTTTTTTTTGTATCTTTCAATTTTTGGTCCATTTGTCCTCTTGTTTACCGCATCCGCGGACGTACTGTATATTGACCTCCATATATCGAGAGAGAGGGCCAAATTTTGAACATATTTGAAGCTGTAACTTTACAATATTCAGTATTAGGTAACAGGGAGTCTATAAAAAAAAACATTCAAGTGGCTTACGAGACAAAAAAAAACTCTGGAGATCGATGGTCTAACAGATGATGGGTTTTTTAAACAAAAAACTATTTGGCTACCTTTTTTCTCAATGCAGTAATACACTAATTAGCCCATTAAAGAAAAAGGACCAATCGTACCTAGTGTGCCCTTTATATAGTGAATATTGACTATGCGCTGGTAATTTATTGATAGGTTTTACAGGGTAACTGCGGTTCATTAACTAAAAAATAAATCTAGAAAGGCAAAAAATAGCCATCTTGGAAAAATTATACGTGGTATAATCGAAAAGTTTAATACATATTATTAATTATACTAAATACTTGTTCACAGAAGCTTGACCGATTTTTTACCAGATATTCGGAATGTCGATACTAGGCTTGCTAAATATATGTTGGTTTTTGCAATTACCACACCTTTTTTTATTTTTTTTTTCCCGTGGGTCTCTTAATGAATAATATTTGCTTCTAACTATTGTATGCGGTGTTGTTTTGATGGTGTTCGGCAATCCCTAATTTTGACGTTTAACCTCGTTCCATATGTTTGTCATAAATATTTATGCTAATTCCGTATACTAAAGGAACTTGTAAAGATCCGCAACATTGCGAATAAGTATAATATTTAAACGGCATTTAAATCCCAAACCACTCTAAGAAGTATTCTTGCAAGACGAGACCGATAACAATGTTTCAAATAATGACTTTTCTCCAAATTCCCTGTGAATGTGGTAGGTTTTTTTTTGGGATGATGGCCTTTTCAAACTGGTGTATTGGCCAACGGGTAAGGATTACATTGGGGGAAAAAAAAAGACCACTCGAAATTGGGGTTTAAAGAACACAAACATCAGGGATTGCCAACACGCATGGTCAATACAACAGCACATACGATGGTCGGAAGCAAACAAATTATTCATAAAGAACTCCACCGAAAGAAAAGAAAATTTAAAAATGCTGTTATAACGACAAACAATCAAAATGTATTTAGCAAGCCCAGTATCGACATTCCGTTGCTGAACCGTTAAAATCGGTCAAAAAACTTCGGACGACAGACAGACACACATACTCGTATGGCGATAATTTTTTGCCACATTTTTTAATAAGCCTATTTTTTAGACTTTTTTGGTCAATTAAACCAGTCATCCTATAAATCCTATCATGAGATGATCAGGGCATAGTCAATATACATTATTTAAAACAACATACCGGGTATGTTGCAAAACTGTTTATAAAAAATAAAAATTTTTTTAATTTTAAAAAAAAATGTTTTGTTGCAAAAAAAAAAATAATGTATGTTTGTGCCATTAATTTTTTAAAGCGCTGTATATATTTTAATCGGTCATCCAAAAAAGGATCTAACCCAAGCCCTATAAATTTTAATTTATTTTTATTGCATCGGCTTATTGATCTAAACCTATATCAGCAAATCAAATTTGTTTGACCTTTTGCTAGTTAAGTAATAGTAATAATTCTCTATTATTTATAAACTGACCTTACTATAGTTTATACCATTGTCGTGCAGCGTATTTAATTAGATTATAATGGTGCGCAGTGGTTTTTTTGTCCTTATTTTTTTAAATTCAAGAAATTGTTTTAAAAAAAAGTAGATTTTATAACCATGTTAATCTTAGTTAGTAAGCACAAAAAATTAAGGATATATTTTGCAACCATATTGTAGGTATTTAGGAAACCCAAAAAAACGATAAACTGGTTTGTATATTTGAAATTTATTGGTGCTTTCTGGTATTTTTTGGGGTTTTTTTTTCAGCAGTAATCAAAATTTAAAACCCTTTTTTAATGAATGTTGAAAAGTCTTATTTTAGGTTTTTTTAAATTTCATTGTTATCGCTGAAGAATTTTTTGGGTTCAAATCCCAAAAAAAAGGTAATTGTCTCGAAAGTTGCCTCCTCTTCGATTTTGACCAAATTTGCTATACAGGGGTTTTTTTTTAGGCGCTGATTACGAATCAAAAAAATTTTTTTTTCGGCAACGTTTTTTTCGAGATATTCATCATGAAAGTTAAAATCAAACTAACCTTATTTACACCATTCCCCCTTTTTTTCACAGAATTTTTGATTTTACATAAATTGGCAAAATATTTCACAAACACTTTTAAAAACTTTTTTTTATTTGTTTTAAAATTTGTTCCATTTAATTAAACATCCCCTTTTACACGCCCCAACATAGCCGCAACCATTATACACTAGTTATTTTATAAGCAAATATGGCTGCTGCCTTTGAACTTGAAAGTTGCAATGTAAAATAAATAAAAATACAAGGTTTTTGAAGGTGTTTTTTTATTTGTGTGTCACTTTAGTGTAAAAATCAGGAATTGTGTACAAAAAGAAGGAAGAATATAGTGAAAATGAGGCTGGTTTGATTTTCAACTTTGATGATGAATATCTCGAAAACGAAAAAATATTTTTTCAGATTCGTAATCAGCGCCCAAAATACCTCGGTACACCAAATTTGGTCAAAATCGGAGAGGAGGCAACTTTTGACACAGTTACCAAAAAAAACATTAGGGAAAGAACACGTCCACATAATTAAACCAAATTTATACAATTTTTACATCATGATAGAGATAAATAGTGACAGTAAGAAAATAATATTTGTTAGTTATTTTTTTATATGTACTTGTGCTAGGTCTAATCAATTTTCTTTTTTTTTTTTGTATTCTATAAGTGTCTTTATTTTAAGGATTTTTAAGCATTTTTGTTCATTTTGGGCTCGGAAATAATAAAAGATATTCCAAATATACGCTAGGGCCCCTTTCACTCCGTTACAGCTGTGCGAGCATACTTATCGAATCCAATCGATTAAGCGCCTACCACTTGGTTTTCCTTACAGCCTAGTGTTATTAATTATTGCTTCGGCAATAGTCGTAAAGCAAGTAGTGTCACATCTGGGACACTGCTTCAGACCGTAAGATATTGTTAAGTTACTTTTTTAAACATATAACTACTATATACCCTTGGGGGTTAGGGACCGTTCATGTATTACGTAAGCAGATTTATTAAAATTATTAACCCCCCTCTTCTATTAGCAAAAATACAAATTTTCTTATACATTTTTTCACTTAAAAAAAAAAAAAAAAACTAAAATACTTATTCTTTCTGCTACTGACAGTTTGCATTTACCAATTATTGGTAATGTTAACAATATTATGTTTCTTCAGGGTAGTATCTTTTGATTTAAAAAAGCAAGAACAAAATTAATTGTTCTATGTTTTATAATGTAAGGTTTTTACAAATTGTTAATATTTATTTTTTATTATTAGTATTTAAAAAAAAATAAGACCGTAAAGTTTATTTACAAATGTAAATTTTCCTATATCTCCGTTATTATTTAAATTGTCATCCTAATAATAATATTTTCTATAGAAAATATTTTTTAAATTGAAAAAATAAATAAGAGAAATCTTTTGAGAAAGCCCTCCATGTAGGAGCGAAACGTCAAGAAATATTTGGTTGTTTTAAATTATAAAGAAAACCTCATCCCCAAGAAAGAATCAAACTTGTAATAAATGGTTTAAAAAAATTTTTTAAATATACAGGGTCCTGCCCACCCCTTTTTTTAGCTCATTTATTATTTACTGTGAAATTTTTATTTTGCAGACGTTCCTTTTAACCCCCGGTTTTTTAAAAATAATTTTTTTACGGGTGCCAAAAAAAGTGTGACGTCAAAATTATTTTTAAAGGGTGTTTTTTTTGTATATTTGGGGACCTCTTGTAGTCATTTATCTTTTCTAAAATTTTTTCAATTGGTTCAGTAATTTCAGAGAAAAAAATAAAAAAAAAACTGTTTTGCACCATTGTTTTTTTAAAAGAAATACCAGTAGTGGATTAATAGCATTAATCAAGGAACTTTTAAGTAACGTAATATCATGCTTAGGTCATGTTTGGTTTTTCGAACTGTACAAGGTGTCCAAAAAGTGTCAAACTCTTCAAATTTGAAAGCCTTTATTTTTCTTATTTTAAATATAAACCCTGTATTTTTTGGGGTCGTTATTGAAAATTAAAAAACAAACATTTTTCTTATTATAACCCTATCGAAATTCCTAAGACATTAAAAGTTATTCGTTGAAAACTCATTTTGTCATTATTTTAATAGTAATACCATTGAATAAAAGTGAGGTGGCTATGAAAAACAATTTATTGAATTGGAGTTTATTTAACTCACAAAATTTATTTTGACGTATTATAAAAAATTTGAGTAAATTATTATTATTTATTAATTAAATTAATTAATTAAGAAAAACCTTTAAATGTTAAATAATTATTTATTTTTAATACTTTTGGTAAGATTTAGGTAAATTAAATAAATTATAAGGTAATAATTAACATTATTAGGAAACTCTAATTCAATAAATTGTTTTTCATACCATATCATTTTTATTCACTGGATTACTATTAAAATTCATGCCAAAAAAAGTTTCCCAAAGTAACTTTAATGTGTTAGGAATTTCATAATAATGAAAAAAGTTTGTTTTTTAATTCCGCATCTAACTCCAAAAAAAAAGGGGCTTATATTTAAAATAGATAAATAAAGTGCTTTCAAGTTTAAAGTTTGACACTTTTTGGGCACCCAATTCGAATTAACCAACATGACCTAACGCTAATATTACGTTCCAATAAGTTCCTTGTTTAATTTTATTAATCAAACTTTTATTTTTATTCATTTTTAAATTCAATGGTGCAAAACGTTTTTTTTTTAATTTTTTTTTTTTTGAAATTACTGAAACCCTGTTGAAAAAATTTGGAAAATATAAATAACCACGGAATTTTCCCAAATCAAAAATATACAGTTTTTCATTTAAAAAAAAGCACCATCGTAGTAACACTTTTTTTTAAAACCCGTATAACCAAAAATTTTTTTTCTGAAATCACTGGGGTTAAAAGGCTCTGCAAAAATGAAATTTTCACATAAATAATAAATAGCTACATAAGAAGGGGGGATAATTTTTATATATATATATATATATATATATATATATATATATATTTATAAAAAATTTAATTAATTTAATAATAAATTTAATATTTTTAATAAATTATTATAATTATTATTTGTAAATAATATAATATTATTAATAATAAATAAATATAATATTAATTTTAATAATTAAAATTAATTTTTAAAAAAAAAATATAAAAAAAAAAAATTTTTAATAATTTTTATTTTTTAATTTTTTTAAAAAAAGGTGATTTAAATAACGTTTTATTTT
>JAHBCN010022551.1:0-13256 GCA_019359885.1 Listronotus oregonensis
TGCATGGACCCCGAATAAACACCACAAAATAAAAAAAGGAAAAAACAAACACTACTGAGTGAACTGTAAGAAACCAATTTGATTTAAACTCTTTGGGAAACAAAAATTTAATTTTCTGTCAAATGTCTTCTTTTCTTTACTAATAATGCGGCTTTAGTTACCAATAATCAAAACTGGACAATTTTTACAATGTTGCCAAGTTTTTTTTAAATTAACTAAAAATAATAAGTGTAACTTTTAAAAGCTATTAATTGTTAAGGTCAACCTTAATACTAAGTGCTACTTATTATTTAAATTTTTTAAGGGTTAGTGGTGCAAACCGCCGTTAATAATTTTACTTTGCGATTGCGAGGGCAGCCGAGATTTGAAATGGGCTCTCTTAGACGCGCTCGTGGACAGTAGATTCAGGAATCTACAACATACGTTGTGATTGTCATGACAACGCGAAGACGCCGCGGTTAGATTTGGAGCTCCTGCATTGTTGTCCATTAGCTCGTATTCGGGTTTTCAATCCTGCCTTCGCGTTGAAAACATTCACAACTTTTTTAAATGTAAAGAGGACGTAATAATTGATGCATTTAATAAAATTGTTTAGGATTTAAAAATACTGGTTACTATTTCAAAAACTGCATCAGAAACTAAAAGGTGTTTTTAACTTTAAAATTATTTAAACGTTTTTTTGGAAAATAATATGGGCAAGAAAAGATTAAATTCTCTTGCAATGATCTCTATTAAAAAGGTAATAATTAGTGAAATTTTAAACTTTAATAAGAAAGTAATTAAATAGTTTACTGGTAATAAAAACGGATACTGCGAAACGAAAAAAGGGATGGCTTTTATTAAAAAAAATAGAGTTGTTGTGTATTTGCTTTTATTACAGTCGGATTTATGATTTGTTTTTGCCTAATATAATAAAATGGGTCCACAACTATGTAAGTGGTGTATATAATTTATGACTTTTTTGCCTTTGTGTGTTGAGTTCTCCCTGTTAGACAAGCCACGAGCCGCTACTGACTTCAGGTATTTATTTTACCTTTTAATTTTCTAATTTAACTTGTATATTTTTCCTATAAATTAAGTTAAATTTGCTCTTATTAAAAATGACTATAAAATTATTTTTATTAAAACGTACGGAAAACAATTTATTTTTATGCTTTTAAAAACAAATCATTAAAAAAATGGTAATTTTATGTCGTTTATCTTTTGTTTTAATTTAAATCCTTTTCCCAGGTATTCTTTGGGATTCTACACAAAAATATGCACCAGAAAGATGTTTTACATTTTTTTGTAAAATTAAAAAAAACACCAATTTAGCCCTGTTAAGTCCCAAAGACAAAAAAAGGGGGGTGACAAACAGTTGTCGTATCCCCACCCGTTAAAAAATGGCACAAATATGCGACTTAATACGTTAAGCTACCGATCCGGCTCTTTAAAATTTCAATTCATTTTTGTTTAAGGTTGTTCAAAGCACAAAAGTTTGCTTTAAAGTATGGGTTTATATCTTTATTTTGTAGGTTAAAAATATGCTGTACCACAGGTGTCAAAAACGAATAAGAGTACTTTCTAGGAATTAAAAATGGTACACGCATGCGTAGCAACAAGGAAGTTTAAAGGTGTATGGAAGCCCAATACTATAAAACAAAATTGTCCAGGCGTGCAGTGCAGCGGAAATAGGGGGTTGGCCCCGCGGAGTTTGCGCAATGAATAGTAGATCAGAGCCGGACTTCCATAATTCTTTGTTACTATCTAGAAAGTTGACATCATCAAATGTCAAATTCAAGCATTCACTGTTTTTTTTTTTTATTTTTTGCACAAAATTGTTGGTTATTAAACTACCATAGAATATTTAAAATTATTGTGTAATACTGGATTTTATATCATCTGATATAATATGGAAAGAAGCCTTCTATTTAAATTGTCGATATTTTTGTGAGTTTTGTATTTTTACCAAAAATCTTGATAAATAAATAAAAACAAGATTTTTAAAATAAATTTCAAATATTGTATGATAGTTTCATGTACTTATCACCAATTTTGTGATAAAAAAGAAGGGCAAGATAGTGTAAATGAGTTTAATCTAATCCTAAGATTCTGGTTGTACATTAAAAAGTGAAAATTTTTATAACTGCTTTTTAGGCATATACTTTTCACTAATAACAAACATTCATGAGATAGAATAACAGTGGTTAAAAATGTTTAGTAACCTTTGGTACCTAGGTATCCATTGTAACAGTATCCGTTAAATATTATGTGTCTACAGTATGTCGAGCTTAAGTTGATAATGTAAGTTTAAGAAACCAAAAATTTAATTTCTTCTTAAAAAAATATAGAAAAAGCAAAAAGAAACTTTAGCATAAAATTTTACTTTCTTTCATTCAATTAGAGGGACCTGTATATATTAAAATTTGCCTGGTTAAAAAAAATTTAATTTTCAAAAAGTATGCAATTTAAAGAAATAAAAACAAATTTAGCCATAAATTTACTTTATTCAAAAATAGGACAATATTTAAAATGCTAATAGATATTAAATTTTATACCATTTAGAAGAATGTATTTATTAAAGGGATAAAGTCATTTCGGACCCTATATTCATAAGCATAATTTAAATACACAAACATTCTGTATCTAAAAATAAAGTTCCTTATGTTTTGTTTTTTTTTAAAATTACATAAATTTTATAGCAATTAATTTGTTCATTTTGTACAACGTACTAACAATTAAAAATTCATATTTCCTTTTTGCAAAAAAACCATAAAACCCTAATCATTTTGTTCGATATTATAAGTAACAAACAATAAAAAAAAAATTATATACAATTTAAAAACACAATACTAAAATAAGAAGTTTTTATCAATCCAAAACTTCTACAACCACAAAATATAGGTACTTAACAAAGCAAAACAATCGGCGCAAAGGGCACAAACCACAACGAAAATGACGAATGATGAGACGACGACGGTTGACGATACAGCGAGGATATAGTTTCATACGCGCCGCGCGCGCCCTTGCACCAAAAACCTTAGACAACCTAAGACCATTACGGCTCTCATAAAAGTATAATGGGTTGCCTAACTACACACTGATTTATCAATGTGTAAGTAGGGAACACATTAAATTATTTCGTGAATTTTGTTATTGCGCAGAATCGGCGGGGCCAACTCTGACAGTTATTTTTATACTGGGCTGGACATTTTTTGATCGAATGGGCCATAGCATTGGCTTCCATACACCTTTAAACTTCCTTGGTAGCAACCCACATGAGGATTTTTTCTTTACCGTTTTGGCCAAATCAGGAAAACCTAGGATGGCGAGGCTGCACTGTACGGCACAAATACACAAACTATCGCCCAAGATAGGGAAAAACAATTAATTTTGTAAAAATATAAACCGGCAATAGGATAAAAACATCATATCACTATTTACACAACTCAATTGACTAAAGCAACTCAGTGACAGTTAACAAATGACATTAAGTTTGTAGTACTGTCACTAGAAATCCTATTATTCCCAAAAAAAATCTTTGTCTCTTTGCATGGATATACCACCTTTTTTTGCACAGGCGCTTATGTTCTAGTTCTTTTTGGAGGCATCTTCGTGTTTTTAGTTTAATATTATCAGGTCAACATCTTACGGATATTAACCAGTCATGCTGTCATCCTAACACAGACCTTCTCTCGGGATTTTGAGTTATGCGTTTGCCGATTTTTAAATTTGCAGTGGTAGTGCGCTGACGTTAAATCCCCAAACGCTTGATATAAATTGTACCTTTTTTAAAATAATATATTTTTTCTTCCTTTTTCTTTTCTCTTTGTTCAGTCCTCGTTAGATGGCCCTGTATGTTTGTGATTAAAGAACCTTTTTTTAATGTTCAGATCGTCGACGAAGGCTTTAACCTGTGTCTTAGAGTAAGAGACAATTTATTAAATAGTTGAAGGCAAAGGAGGAAACCAACAACATCTGCAGACAGCTTTTTGATTACCAAAAATATTAAATACCTACTTGTTTTAGTACAAATCATTTAAATAATTCAGTCACCAATCAAGTCCCTTTTCTATTTAAGAAACGATTTTAAAAGCGAATCATTCTACTAAAACCTTTGCCTTTGTATAAAGTAACCTTGTAATTGAGAAATAATTCTTGGGATTAGGTCACAAGATACGACAACCTTTAAACTTTGAACAAAAGCCTCCATTGAAAACTTACCCCTCACAGAGCATTTGTTAGGCCATCCTATTATTCTCATAACAAAACTGACCGGCTTTTTTGCGTATCCATCCATCTATAGGATGTTTTATTTGCGAATTTTAACTATGAAGAACACCTGAACTTAATACAAAGGTGGGAAAGGTGATCGCGACGTAAAGTGCGGGAAATAAATATCATGCACCAAATTTAATCCCGATTTTAGAAGGTAATGAATACAAATTCAGTCATAATATTTTAAATAGCTAAATCAAAATATGCAGGGTTAGTGAAGAGTGGAGTTCTCAAGACTGTGTTTAATAATAATTATATTGAACATCATTTACAGTTTTATCCCCCGTGATTCTATTACATAATAAATATATCTTAACAATCACTTAATATACAGGGTGTCCCAGAAGTAATGGGACACAGAGCAACAACAGATTCCTTAGGTCGAAATAATGCAATTAGAGTAAACTTGTCCTATCCCAAAGTTAATAATAACTAAGATACAGGGTGTCAAACTTTTAATTTTGTTTTCGTTTTTTCGTAATAATTTCTTAACTAAATGACATAGCGGCACAAAATTGGGGATTTTGGGGTTCTTTTAAGCGAGAAATTCAAATTTGTCCATACTTTTGATGTTGCTGGTAGAGGGCGCCAGCAACGACCTACCCCACTTGTTTTAGATGACATAACTTCTTTTAAGCTTAGTTTATTAAAAAAGAAGTTACTATAATTCTCTCTGCGTCAAAAATGTATACTTCATTTAGGTCTCTAGGAGCAACTGTTTTCGAGATAAATGCATTTTACGCTCGCTGCTAAATGTGTTGCTGCAAAGTTGTCAAAAAAGTGGTTTTCAAATTTATATTATAAGCCGAAATAATCCAAAAATAGAAGAAGATGCAGAGAAAGTCTGCGTACAATTGTTGCTAGAAAAGTCAAGACTAATTTATGGAAAGGCATACGGTGATTTCATGAAATAGCTGACTCTGGAGGGGATTTGTTGACTGTGAATTGCCATGGAGGTTGGCGCTTCTTGACTGTGGCCGAGGTTTATATTGAAGATTTCCTGGAAAATGAAATTCAAATAGCCAAAAAAAATATAAGTTTCAGCACCACAGACTTTTTT
This sequence comes from Listronotus oregonensis, assembly GCA_019359885.1. Lineage (NCBI taxonomy): Eukaryota > Metazoa > Arthropoda > Insecta > Coleoptera > Curculionidae > Listronotus > Listronotus oregonensis. The sequence goes on from JAHBCN010022551.1 coordinate 5,318, forward strand.
GGCAATTCCAATATTATCACCAGAGAGATTGATATTATACATAAAAAAAAATCAGCAAGAGGAAATTGACCAGTTTTTAATGTTTTAAACTGTAATCATTGTACTTTAATATAAAGTTAAAGAAATAAATTGTTGGTTTACAAAAAACTAAGGTCTTATTATGTTTCAGCAAAAACGGTAAAATATATTGAAGCAGCATTGTTTTCATCAAATTAAAAGTAATAAATTATTTACAAAAATTGGTGATATGTCAAGAAATTTAAATACATATTTCCATTTGCCTGAAATCTCTCTCTTAAGTTCTCTGGAATCGCAACAAGAAAAAAAGTAAGGGTTTATACATGGGACAACCCATACAAGGTATGATATTGCGCATCATCAAAAAATGTTCTCTTGACGTATTTAAGAGAGTAAACAAAGAAAACTTATAATGGTTCTGCTACGATATTCAGCAGGTTGCAAAGGTTTTATGTTTAGATTTCATCTTTAAGTTTAGTTTTTTGATTTCCCAGTGTTCAAATTTTGTTTTTGTAGTGATATTATAGTGTTTAATATAGATGTACAAACCAAATCAATTTTAAAACGATTGTATATTACACCTTGTGTAGTGGGGATTCTTATTAATATTCAAATTTATGTTTACACAAAACAGTTTATCTATACTGTGATGGTGTTGATAATAAAGAAAATCAGAATAAAAGTTTACTGATGACGTCACGTTTATATACTCACAATTTTTTTTCTATGCTACGATCCTAAATCCTTGATTTGCTCTTTTACACACTTATTCGTCCTTTCATTCATAATAGACACAACAGAGTAAATCTACGCATGTTTTTTTAGTTTCTCTTTGTTTTTAAGCTAAATCCTTTTCCTTTAATAAAAGAATGCAAGCTTAGAGAGTAGCAGCTGGAAATGTCATACTCTATATGCATAAATTAGTTTTTTGGTATGTTTATGGTATGTTTATGGTCTTTTAATATTTTGTTGCGGATAAATTAGGCATCCAAGTGGTGTGAAATTTATTGTTAATTTGAAAATGGGAAAATTTTAAATGTTCGGTTAAGTGAAATGAAAGCCAAATCAATTTTTTTGTTCTTTTATTACAATGGATTCAGGGCCTCAATCCCACGTGACCAAAAATCTAATTTGTCTTGATCCTTATCTCGAAGCGAATTTAGAAACGTAGTAATGGTGTTTGATTATATTAACTAAAAAATAAAAAATTAAAAGTGGTATGTTTGTTATTAGAAAATTTAGGACAAGCCAATATTTTCTAAATGATTTTAGATATTAAAAAGTTGACTTAAGTCGACCCATTTTGACACAAAAAGTTTGTCATAAAATTTTGTACGCGTATTTGTAGGAAAACCATAAACTTGAAATAGCCCCCTTGCACATATTTTTTATATTTAAGGGCTTAAAATAAGCATTTATACCTAAATAACGAATTTACCCAATATATATTTTTCATACGATATTTTATATAAAAATTACACTCATTTAAAATTCAAATATAAAGGCGAAAACAATATCCACGTCACAACGCGCTAACCACACAGATTTACAAGAGCTAATCGACAGGAGCCACCGAGGCTAAGTTCCAATATTACATCTCAGATAAGATTTTTAAAGACAGTCCACGAAGGCTGATGGCAAAGTACTAACGTATCGTGGGTGTCTTAAGTGTGGTGAGAGGAAGTTTGTTCACACGGGACTTAAATATTTGGAGATTGGGAGGAGAAGGAAAAACTGGGGCAAGTTCCATAGTCTTGACACTCTAGGGATGAAGGAACGAAGAAAGCAGGAAGTTCGGGGCCTCTCAAACTGAACTGTAAAAGGATGCACAAAAGAATGAAACACTTCGGGTTGATATTTATATAGGATAAGTGCCATTTTCCTTTGTTTATTTAAAAAGTGGAATACTACGTTCTGTTCTTTTTCGTTTGATAAAAAAACAATAACAAACACCTATCGCATTGGTTTAAAAAGTGGGTAATTATAATTACTTGCCAGGTTTTTTGTACATACGATAATGGACAGGGTGGTGCTTCAACCACTTTTTCGTTTTTTTTGTGGTAATTGCAATGGATTTTAACGGTCTAATGTCCTTTGTGTATTATGTTGCATGTTTAATAAACATAAGAATAAAACCATTTATCTTTAATTAAAATAAAGAAATTTGACGAACATTCTGTTTTTTTCTCTGAATAAAATAAACTAACAAAGCAAAAAAACTTTATATTGGAACTCGGCAACCCTTGTGTCGTCACACGGCATTTTGGTCTGACGTAGTTTAAAGAGCCAGAGCATAAACTTAAAATTGTAATTATAAAAAAGTTTTTTTTTTTTTGAAAAAAAAATTAGTGGGCTAATGAAGAGATTTGAGGTGTTTTTAGTGCACAATACATTTTTTACAAGGGCCCAATGATCATTTAAGCAGATTATTATATTATTTATAAATTCATTTTTATATATTTTATTTTAAATTAATTGCTTACGTCCAATAATGAAAAATAAATTACTGTAACAAGGATAACGCGAGTATAAATAAAAGCATTTTAATCCTTTAATAATTAAAAACCAACCCATCCGCACAAATCGACGTCTATACAAGTAATAGATCCTATAATTACGTATCGCCCGCATGTTACCAATAATATTGCGGATGCATTTATATTTTTTGATGAATGTGCTTCGTCCACAAATGTCGCCATAGCCCGATTACATGCCCAATTAATAATATCTTGATTCAAATTTAATCTTTTTGGGCCCCGCCAATTGTGCGATACAATTTTTAAATCATCAGAAAGGGCTGAGAGATAGAAAAGGCTTAAATTTAATCGGGATTACATATTTTTGCATTCATTACTTTGTAATAAAAAAATAGTTTGTCATTTATTTTCATAGAAATTTATGTTATAAGTCCGGTAGGTTACTTGTTACAGTACGAGTTAGACATTATAGGTTTGTTTCAACAAGCATCCGGTATCGTTTCGAAATCGTTTTTGAACTGTTTTTTCGTGCGCTTCGACGCATGCGCGGACTTAAAATAGTTTCGTGACGGTACGAAAAGTAACAAACGTTGGATCGCCTTGCGGATCGTTTTCGGGACTGTCAAATCAAAAGTTTTTGAATTTTTCTTTGAAAATATAGCCCTACTTTTCTACTTATTATTTTTGTGATCAAAGTAAGTAAATATTACTCATAATATCGTCACTCTTCTATAAAGATAATTAAATTTAATGATGTGCTTAGGAGGTGTAAAAATTAATGCTTTTGAATAATTAAACCAGCAAGGAAATAGGAAATGCTAAAGTACCTTGCACGCTATTGGCTAAGAAAAGTTAGGATTATGCAGAAAAATTAAATTAAGTTAAAATAAGTTTAAGTCACACAAGAAAAGATAAACATTATGTGATCAAATGGTTTTACTAATACACATAAATTAAAAATTAAGTTAAGCCAAGTTAGGTTAAAAAAATAACCAGCTCTTAACATTCTTAACTTATTTTAATTTTTTAACCTTATCATAAAATGAAATAAACGTTTCCTTTTTAAATTAATTAAACTCCCACACAATAACATCATAAAATAGGCTTACAGAAACTCGTCTTTCCCATGCGTTATAGAAAAATGTAACAAAATTATATATTTTTTAGGACAAATATTTATTTAAGAAGTTAACAAATTACCGGACAGCTGCCAGAGAGTGCACCAATAAAATAGAAATCACGAAAACCCTATTAACAGTGATTTGCCCTACGTATGCTAAATTTCATTGTTATTTTTAAACTGATTGGCATGTTTTCACACAAATGTCTTAATTTATATTAACTTAATTTTTGTTAACTTAACCTTTTCTGCATAATCTTCCTTTTTAAAAGAAAAAAATATGAAGATGAAATATGAAACAATAAACATGAAACAGCTGTTAAAAATCAAAAATCCAGTGCCAAGATGCTCAATGCGCAAGTCAACCCAAACAGTTTTCAATTTAGGCCATGCATCGAAATTACCGTTCTGAAACCGTAACATAAGGTTTGTTCCAACAAGAAATCCGGTATCGTTTCGAAATCGTTTTTGAACTGTTTATTCGGTGCGCTTAGACGCATGCGCGGCCTTAAAATAGTTTCGTGACGGTACGAAAAGTATAAACGTTGGATCGCTTTGCGGATCGTTTTGGGGACTGTCAAATCAAAAGTTTTTGAATTTTTTGTTTTAAAAATATAACCCTACTTTTCTACTTATTGTTTTTGTGATCAAAGTTAGCAAATATCACTCATATTATCGTCACTCATCTTTAGAGATAATTAAATTTAATGATGTGCTTAGGAGGTGTAAAAATTAATGTTTTTGAATAATTAAACAAGCGAAGAAAAAAAAAAAAAAAAAAAAAAAAAAAAAAAAAAAAAAAAAAGGGGGGGAAATTCAAAAAAAAGAAGTTAAAAAAAAAAACCTTTTCTTTAAATTTTTTTTTTTAATTATTAAAAAAATAAATTTTTTTAAAAAAATTTTAAACCCCCAAAAAATAACATATAAAATGGTTTTTAAAAACCTCTTTCCATGGTTAGAAAAAAGTAACAAAATTATATGGGAAAAACCTTATTTTTTAAATTTTGGTCCTTTTTATAATTTATTCCCAACTACATTTTATGGTACAAAAGGGTCTTTATGGTTTGAGCAAAAAAGTACCAAACCTTATGCGCGGGTTTAAAGTTTAAACCCCAAATTGGGGGAGGGGAAAGTTTTCCAAAAAAACTTAGTTTATTACGGTTTCAGCGGTTTTCAAAGGTTTAAATTAAAAAGCTTTTTCTTTGGGGGTGGTTTTTTTTTTTAACATTTTTTCATGTTTATTGTTTATATTTCTCTTCTTTTTAAAATGAAAAAAAGGTTAATTTAAGTTAAAAAAATTAATTTTTTAAATTAAGAATTTGGGAAAACATAATCAGTTTAGAAATAACAAAAAATTTAGCATGGCCAAAAAGTGTTTCAATTTCATTTTTTCCTTTTTTAATTTTAAAAATATTTTCTAAAAAATTTAATTTTTTTTATTTTTTAAAAAGGGGAAAGAGATTTTTTTAACTTTTTAAAAAAAGGGGGAAAAATTTTTTTAAAAATTTTTTAAAACAAAAATTCAAAAAAAATTTTTATTTGACAGTCCCCAAAAGAAAAAACGATCCAACGTTTTATTTTTTATACGAAAAAACCCGGCGCCAGGTTAAAAAATTTGAAAGATACCGTTTTTGTTGGAACAAACCTTTTAGGTTTGTTCCAACAAGAAATCCGGGGTCTTTCGAAATCTTTTTGAACTGTTTATTCGGTGCGCTTAGGGTGCGCGGCCTTTTAAAAAGTTTCGTGACTACGAAAAGTATAAACGTTGGTCGCTTTCGGATCTTTTGGGGATTCAAATCAAAAATTTTTTAATTTTTGTTTTAAAATATAATACTTTTTTTCTTATTGTTTTTGTGATCAAAGTTAGCAAATTCACTCTATTATCGTCCTCATCTTTAGAGTAATTAAATTTTAAGATGTCTTAGGGGGGGTAAAAAAATTTAAGTTTTTGAATAAAATTTAAAAAGCGAAGAAATAGAAATTGCTAAAGCCCCTTTCACGCATTGCTAAATAAATTAGGGGTTTTGTAGAAAAATTAAATTAAGTTAAAATAAGTTAAAAACACAAGAAAAAAAAAACATTATGATTAAATGGTTTTAATTATACACCATTAAAAATTGTTAAGTTAAAAGATAAACAACTTTTTAACTTTTATAACTTGTTTTAATTTTTTTAACCTTTCATAAAATGAAATAAACGTTTCCCCTTTTTAAAAAAAATTTTAAATCCCCCACAATAACATCATAAAATAGGCTTACAAAACTCGTCTTTCCCCTGCGTTATGAAAAAAGTAACAAAATTATATATTTTTTTTTACAAATATTTATATAACAAGTTAACAAATTACCGGACAGCTGCCAGAATGCACCAATAAAAAAAAATCACGAAAAAACCCATTAACCTGATTTCCCCCAATCCCCAAAAGTATGCTAAATTTTAGTTATTTTTTAAAATGATTTTGGATGTTTTCCACAAATGTCTTAATTTAAAAAACTTAATTTTTTTTTAAATTAAATTAACAACTTTTTTTCATAATCCTACCTTAACAGTAAACATATGAAGATGAAATATGAAAAAAAACATGAAACAGCTGAAAAATCAAAAACCAGTCCAAAAAGTTCAATGCCAATCAAAAAACAGTTTTCAATTTAGGCCATGTATCAAATTACCGTTCTGAAACCCCAACTAAACGATCCCAAGTTTTTTTTGGGAAAAAACAGGATCGTCCGATAACCGTCACATTTTTTGGGAAAGCACTTTAATCACTGCGCATAAGGTGATGTTTGGTGACGGTTTTTTGCGTGCTGGAAAAATATAAACGATCCCAATTTTTTTTGGACACAACAGGATCGTCCGATAACCGTCACGCCTCTGTTGGAATGCACTTTAAAAAATGCCATGACGTGGTCGGTGACGGTTTTTTGGGCTGGAAAAAACCTTTTTGTACGGGGCGACCCGGGCCGAGTCAAGAATGTCTCAACGAGTAACTATAACAAGTACTAGCTATCGTAATGTATTTTATTGTATATATGTCCTTTCTGTATCATTAGTTGATTTCAAAAATCAAAAAATCACATTAAAGTTTCGTGTGGCATCAGTCGTTGCTACCGTTTGTTTCATTAAATATTTTTTACTTTGAAAAATAAACATTGCGGATTGTTCTACTGTTCCCGAAATATAGTCTAGAAAACAAAGCTAAGAAAGCGCAAAACCTGGCAATTTTTTTAAAGTGCATAGATTTGCATGGAAATTGGGTATTTAGCTTAAGAGTCCATTCGTGCCGCGAAAATTGGATCCATTTTGGGGTTCGGGGCATAATGTTTTTCTAAAAACGGTGTAAGTTATCGAAATTTTTTAAAAAAAATACCTGAAACCAACCTTTTAAAACTAGGTTTTGAAAATTTTTTTAAAATTTGATTTAGTTTTTAATATTTTTGAGGAAACCCCCAAAATCGGTTATGTTTAGATAATATTTTTCTTAACTTGACTCATATCTCAAAAATCCGTTACAGCCGAGGCATAGATTATTTCCTTACCTTTAAAATGGTGTATAATTTATGTCATTTAATTAAAAAATAGTTACCGAAAAACGTTATCTCCTGTAGGCTTGCAATCGGAAACAATATCGCATTGATACACCGAATTTGGAAGAACCTAAATAAAAAATTATATTTTTAATGCGGCTATACGAAAATTATGGTAGTGGGAGTTTGTCAGTCTCCGCCCACCGTATCCGAGTCCTTTTGCCCGACCCCTAAAGTGTAGCGTAAATGCGCTCTTAACTTACCTTTCTTTTCAGAATCTATATTATGCCGATGAGCGCTCTTTATTTTTTAGGGGTAAAAACTACCCTTTATTGTTAAAACCTATAAAACTATACATTAAAGCTCAAGTTAAGTAAAATTTGACTCAAAACAATAAGACGAAAGCAGCATACTTCAAAGCTTTTCTAGAAATTAAAAGAAAATATATTTTTGGATGGAAAAAATAACATAATATTTTAATAATTAAAAAAATACTTTAATTAATAGAGACGACAGGCCTTCCGGCTGGGGGACTGTTGGCAACCCTAGTAGATGGACACTTCTCTCAGCTTTCTTCAGATCAATGCTAAAGTACCTCAAAGCTTAGTACTGGTTCTAAATTTTTTCTTATTTACCTTAACAGCAAAATTTTATTTTCTATATTTAAGTCGCAGAATATTTAAAAATAACCTAAAACGACATGAACATATTACATCAATAGCCACTGCAGCTGCCAAAATGCATGGATTTTATTGTCGAGACAGAACAAAAAATTAACATTTTTAACATAACTTTTCACA